>BMAV01018646.1:122553-136741 GCA_019973955.1 Trichonephila inaurata madagascariensis | reverse complement strand
CACTAAATATCATAAATATTATCCATTTATACGCTTTTGCAAAATCACGGTTCCGAACGTAGTCGGATACCTTAACAATGGTTATAGAGAAAAACTTTTTTCTCACTTGAAATAATTATCGACATTTCAAACGATTTTATTCGTCTATGAGAATGGCAGAATAATTTATAAGTATTCTTCGTAGTAAAACTGATTCCTTTTCAAAGAAAAATAAACCTTTAACCTGGGTCAGTAAAATTATAAGATAAAATCTATAACAATTTATGCTAAATCGGTGGTTCGCCCCCCAAATTAATGGACGCCCTTTTATAGTCAAAACTTGCCCACGGACTTTCTAAAATCAAAACTTTCCCAAGGACCCCAAAGTGAAAAAGCTACATTAAAAGCATACTATAAAAATTACAAATTTAAAAAAAAAAAAAAAACATTTTGTTGAAGAATTATTTATTGAAATTATAACATTTGTTTAAAATAAAATTTTAAATTTAAAAATTAATGACTTGGATGTGAATTTTATGAGATGTTATAAGTGTATTTATGTCCCTCTTAATGTTTGTGAGTAGCAACCACAAACCTCCACGAGCACTAGTTTTTAGTCGATTTCTTTGTGCGTGTGTGTGATGAGGTTTTTTTCGACACTGAATCCAAGTTCTACTAAATTGGAAGACGGTAAAGTAATCAACAACTTCTGCACAATAACTTATAATTCAGGATACAAAATTGGGATCGGTTTTTGTAATCAGAATTTGTGGTATCCATGTTCAAACACTGGTTTAAATCCCTCATTTATGATATTTCAATAAGATGCTCCTGTATTAGTATGGATACATTTGTGCTTGGGATATGAGTTAGTCCACGCGCAAAAAGATTCTACACTTAATCGTAAATATTCCAGTGATTTACTGTTTTTTTATTTTTATGGAAATTTAAATAAATATGTATCAAGAGTTGTTTTTTTTAAATTTTTTTTTTATATTAAACCTTGCGCGGACCCTGTGGCGTTGTTCAGAGACCTCCTCCCAAATAAATTTTAATTTTCCACGCATCCCCTGAAAAATACCGTGGACCCCTGGGAGTCCGAAGGGACCACTTTGGGAACCACTGTGCAAGATAGGAATAGAATAAAACGTTAAATTTTTCGCATAAATAGCCTAAGCTTGTATTTATTTACTGAAATTTAAAGTTTTGAAAGATTCTCTAATAAAAATTTAAGCTCATCTCTGTAAAAGAATTAAAGTTCAAAATTTCTTTTAATATATATATATATTATTATAAGTTTATTTAACAATCAACCATCATAATGAGATAGAATTTCAAAAATGGGCGCTATTTTGTCAATTCCAGATTCTAATTTAATTTCTTTGTCTAGCAAAATTAAAAGGAAATGTAGTAGCCTGATTGGTAGAGCAAAACTGGATGATCATTAAGTTGAGCGTTTCGGTCTCGGTTAGCAGATCGCGTACACGTGACTGGCGTTTTTTCTGTCAAGTAGTAAGTTCGAGTCCTAGTGCCTTCAAAGGTCCAACGCGTAAAGCGATTGATGTAAATTAAGTTATAGGCTAGTAGTCATCAAAGTACATTTGGTGTGGAGTAGAAATTTGGAAAGCGATTAACAGTTCCGGTGTGTCGTCATAGTCACTGGATCATGTCTCAAAATTCCATTTTCCGTCGCCAATAGTCTTAGTATTGCCTATTGAAGATTCATTATTAAACAATCAATTGAAGCACATTTCTTAACAAGAACGTTTCATAGAATTATGATATCTATTGTGCATTTAATTAAACTGGGCCTCAAAGTCCTCATTTAATGTGGGATAAATTAGCGAATGAATTCGTAGGCATATTAATCACCTAATAGAAATCGGAAGATTTTCCTTCTATAATCCTTTGTGTAACACTTCAGAAGGGTACTTACGTATTACCTCAACAATCACCAACTCTATTAATAATTCGCCAAGTTGGCAACCTCAATTTCCTATGTGACGTACGTGCTGAATTGGCAACCATCTGCGTCGTTTCCTATAATGTCGTCAATAGGTTGCGATAATACGAAAGTACTTTCGGGAGTTTTAT
This sequence comes from Trichonephila inaurata madagascariensis, assembly GCA_019973955.1. Classification (NCBI taxonomy): domain Eukaryota; kingdom Metazoa; phylum Arthropoda; class Arachnida; order Araneae; family Nephilidae; genus Trichonephila; species Trichonephila inaurata. Next base: position 134,668 of record BMAV01018646.1, on the reverse strand, counting down.
ACTTCAAACATGCTGAAGTATAATCTATAACTAGAATGAATTACAGGGAAAACAAAAGCGAATATGTTTAGAAATTATATTCTTAAAAGAATGTATAAAACAAGTCAAATTTTCTTTTAAGGCTGTTTTCGTCATTTGTATGAGATCGTAAACTTAACGCGGAAAACGTTTTCGGACAGAAAAAACACCTTAATTTTTATAAAAATTTGTGACATTGTAACTCATGCATTTGTTTATAATATAGTGTTTTTAAAATTTCAAAATATTTCATAAATAGTTAGTTTTTCCTTTTATCATGTAAAGGGATCGCTCATTTAGAATTACGGTACAGGGGGAAAAATGAAAAACACATTTTATAAAAGAAAATATGCATCAACTCGGATAAAAATGAGTCGTATGATAAAATAAGTGATTCTCTACAGGATAATGAAGCCGGATTATAATATTAATGTTTGAGTACTTTTATATCTGAAAAAATATTGCGAATTTGGTCCCTATTCTTTAACATTAGCCGAAGACAACCTTAAACTCATTTAATAATTTTTAAAAGCATTAAATTCTTCACGCTGAATCAAAGGCATAACAAAAGGAAAAAAAATGACTTTCAAAATCATTAATAAAAGTACACACAAAAGCTTTCTTCGTACGACTTTAAAAACGATCTTACTCGGCAGAAGGTTCAAACATCTCCATCTGCCACGGGAACAAATACACTATATAATTGTTTTAGATTCACAAAACCAAAACAACAGGACTCAAACCAGCAATTAAATTATTATTCATCCTCTTGAAACACAGTCAGGCGGTATTACATCATCGTTTTTACATTACCATTTACCTCACGATGCTTCCAGCCTCCCCTTAACCCTCCCCCTACCCAGGCCTTTATCTTTCCAGTAAGGCTGGAACAAAGCCCGTCGACATGGGGGGAGAGGAGCTTACATTCCAAAATGGGGAGAGAAGAGGATGATCCTAGGGGTTAAGTGCATTGCCGGCAACATTGTTAAATATCGTCACGCACTAGCATTGTTATGTGGGCGTCGCGACCCCACGGGTCAAGCTGACAGCATATTTCCCTATACATTCGCGTATTTCATAGGAAAGGGAGGGAGTAAGACATGATTTTGTGTTACTATTATTATTCCGGCACCCCAGGCGAAGGAACTGCGTGCGGTAATCCGCAAGATTCTGGGAATGTATCAAAAGTCTTTCTTTTTGGCCCTTCAAAAAGCAACAAGTAACATGAATAAAAACAATGCCTAAATGGCCCGGAGGATAGCCGTGAAATGTGGAAAACCAAAAAATTTTGAATAGTTTTCATTGTCCGTGAGAGAAGATACATCGCCGGGATTTCATTTGTGAATTTGTATAACCGGATGTGTAGAACAAAACGGGTTGAAAATAACCGTTTCTAATTCCATAAACGTGCGGTGGGTTATGTTTAATTTATTTAGTAATTTCAGGTTTTAAGTTTTTTTTAAAAAAAATTGTTTTTCATTTATGTAGTTCTGAGTTTTTTTAAAAAAAGGATTCACTTTTTAAAAGGCGGTGCTATCATGACTCACTCTTGATCCTTTTTTCAAATAGATGGCACCATAGTAGATATTTGGGACTGTGTTTTTTTTCAAAGACTGGTATATCTTCAATTTTTTTTATAGATTCTAAGACAGAACATTATGTGTTAAATAGTACAGGCGCTTCCCTCGTATAACGCGGTACTTGTAAAACACGGTTTCGGTATAATTCGGTACAAAATTTGAATTTAATATTACACTGTTTTGATATAACACGATTTTAAAACACTGAATATCATTTTCGCTCAGTAAGGGGAATTATCAATAGGATTTTTTTTCCCCAATTCCTACTATTAGTTCACTCTCTCCCTATATATATATCTTGTTCAAATTTTCAATCATTCACCGAAATTGAAATACATTTTTTTAAACTTTTAGTGGATGACGCTTGATGTTAATACAGTTTTTTAAAAATATTAATTAAATTTTATTTTTTTAATTTTAAATTTATTCTACATTATTTCTGACGAAGTTAGATTTAGCACCAACAGATGGCGCCAGTAAGTTTTCTAACGAGTTTTTTCTTGGCTTCAAATATTTTTTTTTAAACTTGTAATGGATGACACTTGTTGTTCATACAGTATTTTCAAATATTAATTCATTGATTAAATTTAATTAACTAAAAAAAATTCTTGTTTATCTAAATAGGTAACTTTTTTATATATATTTCTTGTTTTCAACTGCGTTCAATAAACGTTTCAATTTCGTACCACTTCCAATTACGCCAATGATTCCGGAAACACTTTTAGTATTGTATTAGTTGCTTACTTAAACTTAATTGATTTGCAGGAATTAATAGCTTGAGCTGAAAAATTAGAAAATGTTTTTGTTGAAAAAGATTTTTCAGTAGTAAGAGTACGTAGCGCAAATTTAAAAGAGAATTGCAAATTCTTTGGCTCCTTGACGAAAAATTCTGAATGAATTGCAAGATTGAAACGAATTGCAACTACTTCAGATAACTTTTGTAATGATGGAGGAAAAAAACTAGTGTACAGCCACATTTGAGAGGGGAAAAAAAGTAGATTAGCTGTAATTTCTGATTAGAGTGATGTTGAAAATTAATTTGTGATCCTAATAAGCCCCGTTATTATTTATTTTATAACAATAATAATTTTTTTAACTATATTTTTTGTTGTATTTTTAATTTTAATAAACCATATTTTTTTATTTTTTTTTTTACTAAAAACTTGAAGTTAATTTACTTTTTCATTTGTACGTTTTGTTTGAACGAAATTTCAGCAATCACAAAATTTTATACCTTAAAACTCGATTTCGATATAAAACGATACACATTACCTTGATTTATATTATTTCAAAGTTACGTATAACACGGTTTCGATACAACACGATACATATTGCCCCGATTTATCATTTGCACATGCATAATTAATTTAATAAATAAATAAAATTATAATTTAAATACATAAGTAATATCTCGCAAAGCACGGTTTCGATATAGCACAGTACATATTAATCGTGTTATACGATGCGACACCTGCACATATCCGCACAAAATCATTAACTCTCTTAGCTATTCAATTGTCTTTAAACTTAGTTTTATTTCCTTAGGTAAGTTTTTCAAAAAAAAAAGTTTCATGAATGTAAAGTTACATTTAGAAAAATGTAAATTGTAAAAATAGCACAGAAAAAATATTAGTAAACTTTTTTGCTATTTTCTAAAATAAATCAAGCCGCTCTTAGTACTTATATGTAATAATTAAAAAAAAACAGATTGCTTGCATTGAATTTTCGTGATATGAAAAATTTATTTTAGTTCTTATTTGAAAGAAAGAAAAATCCACCGAAAGGCAAAGTCACTAGTAGACAAAATTATTTCTTCTTCGATGGCGTGACAGCCCTAACCTTACCCAGAAGTTTTCTCCAGACATCTCTACTTTGGCTACCGTTTTCCATTTTTTGATGTTTAAAATATTTAGGTCTTCTGCGTCACGATCAATCCATCCCGAGGTTTATTTCCCATGGGCTTTGCCAGAAAGATTTTCTTGCAGCAACGATCTTCATTCATTCTAGCCAGATGACCAGCCCATTTAAGTCTCTGTAATTTGAGAAATTTTATAATATCAGGTTGTTTGTAAATTTTTGTTAGATCTTCTCCATGATCCACTTGGATTCCACCAAGATTGCAGAGTAAAATCTTTCTGTCGAAAATTCCCAAAGCTTCCTCATCACGTAAAGTCAATGGTCAAGTCTCTGATGCATAGATCATGACAGATCTTATAACACATTTGTAAAGAAGCAATTTAGTTCTCAATTTGAGAAAACTGGATTTTAAATAACTCTTCAAGGCATAAAAACATCTATTTGCAGCAATGATTCTTTTATAAATTTCTGGAACCAGTGGATTTTTATTATTTATCTCAGTTCCCAAATAAGTAACTGTTAACTTTTTCAAATTTATAATTGCTAATTTACATATGACAAAGTTATAAGTCGGACTTTAAACAAGGTGAATATTTATAGTTTTATTCTCGTTTACAGATAAGTTAAAAGAGTCAAATTACTGTTAATGAGATATTTATTAAGTTGTTAAATATTATGTGAAAATGGAAAATAAAACTTAAGGTAAATTGTTTCTGGTTTTCCTGATGAATTGTTTTTCTTTATTGTAAAGAGCTTCAGATGAGTTCAAAATTTTAAACAATTTTATATAGTTCTGGCTGTTTCAAAATTCTCCTAACGGCATTAAACTGCATCCTTGTTTGCTTCATTTTATTCAAAAAGGAAATGCTGAGGGAATAAAAGGAAATATCTTGAATGCATAACCGTTTATGCTTGTAAAATTTAAATTATTTACATTATTTTTTTGATAACTAATGTTAATTATGTGAAAATGCGTGCGCAAGGTTTAGTTTTCTTTGACATTGCTTTCGGGAAAAGTAAGAAATTTATGAGTAAAAAATTATTTTACTGAATTTCTAGCATTACTTGAACAAAATGCAACCCATACTGCTACAAATGTGATGGTGTAATGTTTTATGGGTGCTACAAAAATGGGTATCATTTTTGTAGCACCAATAGAACTTTTGTAATGACTATGTTTCCATTTGATTAAAATTAATAATCAACAACTGAATAATTATCAATTTCTAATAATAAATAAAACGCTGAGGATTTCTATTTTTATGCTGGGCCTGAATCAGTGGGATTGCAACCACTTATTTCAATTAGAGCAACCACTTAAACTAATTCGGAAAAATCCCATTTTCATCGTTGTTGATAATAAAATAAGAACTTATTTTGTTCCAATTAACTGCTTATTAGTAACAAATTATTTTATACTGAAAGTAATTTTATATCAATGCGTCCAATAACTAGAAATTCATATATTTTATATAGTTAAGAATTTTTAAGCGTGGATTTCAAGAATCTTTTGCACCTACGATTATAAAATGTAATTATATAACGAAGAAAAACGAATATTATTCCTGAATTTTGCTCAACAGTGTTTGTCTAAACTATATAGTTTCATATAAATTTCTTGAATAAATAAAGTATAGACCACTACTGTTTTTCAACTGTTACATTTTTTCTTAAGATGTGGTAATTAAATTTTAATATAAAACATAAGAAATTCTCATTAAAAGCGCCAGCTTTTTTTTTTTCGCTTGTTTATCTTCATAATTTTATTCTAAAATAGAGCTGATATCTGCTTACACTTTGAACATAAGCAACTTATGTTCAATTTTAGCTGTATCTATTACCTCAATAGACACTCGTCCATAAAGAAGCATTTATTTTCAGCTGCTCTTGATGATTTCTTCTTTCAGTAACTTCTTGCGGCAGGTGGTCTGATTTGCAGCTTTAAAATCGTTTATGGACACTTAAAATGAACGGTTTGTGGTAACCTTTGGGTGAGGTTACTTTGGTGGAGGTCTTCACCTACTGAAGGCTTTAAATCAAAGAAAGCGGCGCAGTGTTGAAATGTCTCCAGAGAACTGTAGCTTACCTTAAATTGTAACCGGTTCATAATTTTATCTTTGTCATTTACTGGTTTTAGATGAAAATGAATTTCATCATTAGATTGTTTGAGGATTGATTTTATATTAACTGATTATAAAAAATAAATGGCAATATTAAGTTGTAATGATCGTAAATCTAAAATCTTGTTGTCGAGTATATTGAGAAATATATAAGTAAATTTCTTTTTTATTACCGTACCAATAAGATCACGTTAAAATAGATGGCATTATAGTAATAATTCAATGTTGATAAACTTGTTGGAAATAAACCTTCAATTTTTTATCTCATCTGGAATTTTTCCGCCATTGAAGTAAAACAGATAGTACTGCTATTTCACATCTAATTCGTACAAAGTTTCGTATAAAGTTTCTTCTTTCTATGGCATCTGTTATTGCCATACTATACAAGTGCACATGATCTGCTAATTCGAAAGATTTATTATTTTATGACTGTATTTAAAATGTTTTTCCGGTTTGATGTTAGATTAATATTTATTTTAAGAATTTAACTTTTTATGCTAATATTAATACGTTTAATGTTTTTCAGAATTTGATTAAATAGTTCTTGAGTTTCTGTGCAAATGATCGTGAATTTATTTTGATTATACTTCGCATCAATGGTAAATTCGTGTTTTGAATTTAACCTACTTAGAATTTTAATTCGATAAATATAAAATGGAAATGAAAATCAAAATTCAAAACTATTGAATATTATTATTAAAATAGATGCAATAGAAAAAGAATACTTCGTTGGTTTTAAAAGTTATCAGCAAGCGGTAAGATTTTGGAACTGATTTAGAAGATGAAACATTATATTTTTTAATTTATTCAGTTTCTAGTTTGTTTTTCAGTTATTCTACAAAAAGTAACTTATTAGGTTCAAGGCTTAAAGTTTTCCTAATTCAGTTTTAAAACTCAAACTAAAGTTGCCTAAATTTCCAAAAATTGTATATTAAGGTATCCGACTACGTTTGGAACCATGATTTTAAAAAGCGCATAAATGGATAATTTTCATGATATTTAGTGTCACTTAGATTAGAATGCATGTATAAAATTGTTTTAAGGAGATTTTGACAAAAAAAATTTATTTAAAAACAATATTGTGGCAAAAAATGAACTTAGAATAACCTTTTTTCAAGATGTTCTCCTTTTGTGAAAAATGCTTCTATTATAATAATATTTTGCCTGTATATAGCTCAGACCTCTGTTCAGAAGCTCGAATATAATTTTTGAAAAATTCACATTTTCAGAGTTACAATCAATTGAAATAATTATCGGCGTTTTTTTCCTTAAATTTCTCCCCTTTGTTGTCGTAAAACATGGATAAACCCACATCTAAGATATACATTTCAAAAATTCTAATTGAGCCTCTGTACAGAGGTCTGAGCTATATACATGTAAAATATTATTATAATAGAAGCAATTTTCACAAAAGGAGAATATTTTGAAAACGGGTCATTTTATGTTTATTTTTTGTCAAAATATTGTACTCTTACATAATTTTTATTGTAATACTATTCTTAAAACAATTTTATATACATTTTCTAATCTAAGTGACACTAAATATCTTAAATATTATCCATTTACACACTTTTGCAAAATCACGGTTCCGAACGTAGTCGTATACCTTAATTTAATTTACATTGGAAAAAACTTAGTCAGCTTAAACAACTTAAAAAAAGTCAACTCAAGAAATTCCTACAGTTTAGAAACAGTCTTGATTTGAAATGTATTTAAACGTAACACAATTATCTTTGTTTATATGTTTCGGAAATTGATTTTTAATTACATATTATAAATATTTAAAATATTTGAAAAAAGGCTATTTTAATTCATGGTCAAGGAAAAGGTAAAAATAAAATAGTTTACGTAATTCAAAATAGAAGGTATGCACATAATTATTCACTTACGTCATACAAACTTTTTAAAATAATTGTTACTCGAAAGCTGATTGATAAAAATATATAATTTTCTTGAAACGTTCGTGAAACAAATATGATTGGTTAGATCCTGTCATCCATTGGCCTTGATAATTCAATATTTTAAATTGTAAATACTAATGATTACTTTTTAAAGATTTATAACCTAATTTCATTCAGGAATTTCAATTATATTGAAATGTTAATTTGTGATAATTGACATATTTGGATTGTTCTATCACTTATTTCAGTTTTGATGTTAAATTTCAATTATTTTTAAGCAAAGTTGTTTAACTAAAACTACAAGTTTTTTTTATTAAATTCATTGGGATTTATTGCTTCAGAAGTAGTCACATAATAATGATAACCACCTGTTTCTAACGAATCAGTTTAAAACTCAGGTGCTCAGATCGAATCTTCCTAAATTGGTGACCCGGACGTGATACAGATACTTAAATCTTACATATGCCGTTTGTTAATAAATGGTGATGATTTTGGAAGTGTACTCAAAATGACTACATTTTACAAACGGATTATAATTTATGCATATTTTACCGTGTAATTAAATTATGTAACGGTTTTTTATTTTGTTACTTTATTAAAATTTCTATATCATTATATTCAAAACTTATTGCGAATGTTTATTCCATCAAAACAATAATAAAATACAAATGAAACGCATTAGTACCCAAGCGGGTGTAAACTTTGCGAAATGCTTATGGGGGGGGTGCACAAAATGGGATCGCCATCCCGAAATGTTTAAGAATCTAGCCTATTTCGATTTATGTTACCTGAAAATCGTTTGATGTTGAGAAGTATATATAAGAAACACATCAAAAACTTTGGTTAGACTTTATGTATTGCACTGAATGGTAAATTTACGTAGTAAATATATCCGTAAGTTACAAAATACTTTTCTGAAAATTAACAGTCGTCTTCTGGAGAACATGAACACGAGAGGGAAGATTAAAGTTGAACTTGCCTGGAAAAGAGTTTTAAAACTTTAAAAAAAACCAATGGTGTGAATCTCATATTGGGCTAGTTTCACTGAGAAACGGAGAATTTCAATTTGAGATTTTAATGTTCAGAAAAGTTTATTGTATTATTATGAATTGCTATCTTTTGCTTATACAAAGGTTTTATGAAGTTGATGTGGAGCCTGAAGAGTAAAATATTGTTTTCTTCTAGTTCTTGTCTCTTATTCAAAATATGGAATTCACTTCAATAGTCACTGTATAACAATGGGCTAACCACGAGGTCTATTCTCTTTAATTCGGTTTTTCTCTCCATTCAAATTGGCATTTTGAGCTATAATAACTCAATGCCGCAAATGAGCGTCACTTACTAAACAGCATATAAATAGTCAGTGAGATAGTGAATAGATATGTAGACAATATTGCCATGCTAGTGAGTTCCTGAATTACAGTTCTGAATTACACTCGCTATAAGAAGATATTGGTGGATTTCACTTTGGTGAGTTTCAAAGATTGCATCTCATTTCAGGTAAGTAACTGTTATTGTTTAGTTGTCTTCCCTGAATACCACGTACTTAGTTCTAATGCTTAAATTAATAAAGGCGAATTATTCTGAATGTCTTTGTTATCACTTCGTGTCAGATTTAATGAAGTCTCAGTCCCTACTACGTTCGGATCCCGACAAGAACCTCAACGATCAGCAAGATCTCCACCTCAACAACACGAGAAGGAGGTACCACGACAACACAGGGATGTTATTCAATCAGTTGACAATAAGGGCGAGTATCTAAACTCGTTGGATGCTCTTTCTTTAGAATAATCCATCAAGTAAAGATGCTCATGCAAATATTCTCATGAACTGTTGTCTAAGATGACCATTGCCATTTAAAAGGAAAAAAAAATAAAGTGACTTTTGAATCTGCATCCGTCGCACACACGTTTTGCCATCGTCCTGTTCGTACGATCGTTTCTCCGTGGAGGCGTATAATTGCATTTTTAATAGACGCAGATACAAACACCTGTCACGTTTACATCTCTTCTTACTTTCCGGACCTTTCACAGAGCCACACGTTACAACAATAGCCATAAAACATTACAACGTGGATGCACAATTAAAGGAAAGGTATTTCCTCCTCACAGCGGTCAAGGTCTTCGGTCAATCCGAGGTTCGTTTTTGTGAAGAAAAAGGATTCACCCACCCTGCGAGAGGTTTCAGGATATGGTTTGGAGGAAGGACAACACTCGAGGGGCGCACCCATGGCTGTTTCAACAATGGATGTCTTCCTTTTGTGACGCCCAGGTGTCAGTGTCTTGGAGACCAGGGGCTCCGTGGGTGGTGAAGAGTTCCGCCAAAATTTAGAATTTTTTTTTTCTTTTTTGAATTAGAAATGTAATTTCGGACGGAGAAGCCCATTTTTATGCAAATGCAGATCTTGGGAAATTAAATTGTCGTGGCGTGGAAAAGAATGGGTATTTTTCTAATTTGGATTGTTGAATATTCTGTCGCATAAGTAACTTGTAAGGATAATAATAAAAAAAAAATGCCTGGAAGAATGTTTTCAATCACATCTTGGTATCCCTTTCCAAAAAGAGTGGGTAGTACAATAACAAATCTGGGAATATCCTAAGGAATTTTGATAGGATGTTTACCTGTTATAATTTTCATTGGTAGTCATAAAGACAGGTTTCTATTTTTTAGATTCGTAATAACGTTCGTAAAAAACGAGTTTTTTGACATGGATTTTCTTTCAAACTTCACACTTTGGGTGACATAATTTTTTATACCTTAAGTTTAAAGTGCAAAAGGGAAGTTGAGTCGAATTAAATTTATTAAATAATTAGTTTTAGTGGTTTAATTTTACGAGGAGATTGTTTAATTTGCTGGTTTCAATATTCAACTGTTTCCCGCTGTCGAAAATTGGAATTATGAGTAAAAATTTAATTCTTTACATAATTAGCTGTAATCAATTAATTTTTATTAATTATAGTTAAATTATCGTATTGTCATCCAAAACAATCGTGTTTAGAAAATTTCAGCTCAGTTGAGCACCTTGAAAGGTAAGAAAACAGCTTTTAAAGTTTTAACCCCAAACGCCATCATGATTGCCAAAAATGATCCAAACCAGTGACAGTAACCTGTAATTCTTTAAATAATTAGTTTTAATCAATTAATTTTTATTAATTATAATTAAATTATCGTATTGTCATCCAGAACAATATTATATAGAAAATTTCTGTTCAATTGAGTGCTTTAAAACATGAGATTTTTTTAAATTTTTACTCAGACATAGTAACAATGTGAGAAGAAGAAAACCCGTCAAAAAAAAGAGAGAATCCATTATATTTTGAATTCAAACTCGATCTGTCTGAAATCAAATTCAATGTTAAATTATGTTTTTCTTAAATTTAATGTCTTATTAATATTTCAGCATTTCTGAACTAAATATTAATGGAGAAAGTCATTAAAACACTACCATAATTGAAACACAATGCATTAAAAATATTCAATGAGTGAAGAACGTACTCTTCTTAGTTGAATTTTTGTAAGGTTTGACCTTCAAATGTAGGATTTTTCATTTTTAATAAATAAAATTTGATATCAAACGGTAAATGGGTGCAATTAATGGGAAAATTACAAAAAACTCCATAGGAATTTTTTGCATATTGATGCATTTTTACCTCCGAAAAAGACCCCCTTTTTCTGGTATAAATTTATCAATATATGCAAAAATATAATTATTCGTTACTCTCTCTCTCTTAGCTTGTTTCAAACCGAAAACGATTTTTTTCTGTATGTTTTTATTACTTTTTATATAAATAATTGTAACTCTCGTAACACCTGCCGAAATGAAATTGTACTCAGAGCGCCAACAGTGAAAATTGTCGCAGATAAAGAAATAAACCGTTAAACATTCTAGTTGCGTTCGAAAACGATAAAAAAAAATTATTGGTAAAATTAAAATTTAAAAAAAAAAACACTATGCAAAGAAAGGTATTTAAAGTATCCGACTACGTTCGGAACCGTGATTTTAAAAAAGCGTTTAAATGGATAATTTCATGGTATTTAGTATCACTTAGATTAAAATACATGTATAAAATTGGTTTAAGAACACATTTTGTGTGTGACAAAAAAAATTATTTAAATACAATATTTCGGCAAAAAATTAACTTAGAATAATCTATTTTCAAAATGTTCTCCTTTTGTGGAAAATGCTTCTATTATAATAATATTTTGCCTATCTATAGCTCAGACCTCTGTACAGAGGCTCAACTATGATTTTTGAAAAATTCACATTATTTTCAGAGTTACAACCGATTGAAATAATTATCGGCTTGAAATTGTGATAATAGGTTTCAGCCTTAAAAAAATATTCCGTTTGGCGTCGGTTGTATCATTTTTGGAGACTTCATCGCTTGCACCGGCGAAACGGGAAAAGTACCAAAAAATCTACTTCATACCAGAATTATACTTTCTAAAAATAATAAATCTCTGAACTTATAATACCCATGCTTTTTGAAACTTGTGTAGAGAGAAAATATTTATTAAAATTGTGAAAAAGTTAATTTGCTTGTTATAAGGTGATTTCATTAATTCATTTTCGAACACTGAATTTGAAAACCAAATCTTTTACTTCAAAAAACATCATTGAAGGTAGGAGAAAAAGATG
>BMAV01018646.1:110654-121766 GCA_019973955.1 Trichonephila inaurata madagascariensis | reverse complement strand
GATGTGGTAGTTAGGAGAGGGGGTGCCAGCTCAGGTGTCATCCACGTCACTTGACCATAGTTCAAAATTACGTGGTCCGTCGCCAAAAGCCCTCGAGTAGCTTGTGATATGGTCGATCTTTGTCGACCATATCTTTGCGGGTCAGCGTAAGTTAGAGGTGTGGGATTCTCGAAATGAAGAGACATTTTAGAATTCTTAATATGACTTTATTAAGAGTTTAACAAATTACTTATATATTGAACAAACTTATATTAAGTGAGAATAAACCAAAACACGTAGCCGTAACTAAAACAGATCGCGCAATTGGATCACTTATCTAAATAATTATATTATCCGCCTACTCTCAATCCAAATAATATTACGAATTCGGAAAATAATCTTCCTACCTTGTGAATTCCACGCAACGGTTCAAACACCTTCAGATAGGCTGTTGGGCTCGCGTGCAATAGTATGCACCTTGTAGTAATGGCTAGATATCCGTGATTCCTTGGTAGGCCGTCAAATTACACTTCTACCTTTTCCTAACAGAACTTTCTCTAAATTGCCATCACGCTTACTAAAACTTCTGTCCTCTTAAAGGCTATCTTATTTGCATCTATACTTTCACACACACACACATTTCACTTCTTGGATTTGGGTTGGAAAAGATTTGCCATTAATCTTGGCCGTCAAAGAACCCAGAGGATATGTTACAGAAAGGACGCGTGAGCCGTCACAAGCTGAACAGTGCAACGTTAATATTCACTCACTCTTTCACTCGAACTTGAAAAGTATTTTTTAAATGAAATAATCAGGGATCATTATTTTTTATAACTTTACTTTGCTTCAACGCATCTTTATTTAGGTTTAACGTATTTTGTTCAGAGAAACTTATTTTATAACACATTTCAATTAAGATTATAAATTTATGTTTAGATACCTCAGTTCAGTGGTCCCCGGGCTACAGACCTGTACAGATACGTGGATCAAATAGTACCGGGCCACCAATGGAACATTAGATTACTTCGATTTTATTTATTATAATGTATTTCTCTTGAGTTTGTGAGACTTTCCATTGAAATCACTTTATATTTCATGCTAAATCACTTTACATTCATTTTTCGGTGTAATTGTATTTTATTCTGCAGGCATATCTAAATATACTTAAATTAAAAATGTCAAAACAATCTAAAATATGAACAATCCATGTTTCCCCACCTCCAACCCTTCTCAGTGGGCCGCGATAAAATTATCAAGCATTGACCGGGCAGCGGCGATAAAAACATTGGGTAGCACTGTCTTAGTTAATATTTAAACAGTCTGCCAATAAGTGTTTGCAAGAAATTGAGAATTTCTATTATTTAAATAAATAATTCAATCATCATAACTATAAAAAGAACATGTTGTCAGGTAATTTTTTGTGATTATTTTCTGAAGAACTAAGCATATAAATTTATTTTTACAATAAATAAGTTTAACTTGAGTTTAAATTCCTTAAGAAAAACAGTATAAAATTAATCCCATTTAAAATAAAAACACAATTACAACATAATATTGATTAATATTGATAACAATTAATGTATTCAAAATTGATTTAAAACAGTTTCCATACATTTTTAACATCGCTTTCCGTTATTATCGTAAAACATTCTATCGACTGTTACGGTAAGCAAATTACCAACTAAATAATAAATGTTAATTTTTAAATGATTTTATTAGATAAATAAAAATATGTATCAATCTTCACTTAATTAAGATTAAAGGATTCGCTTCTAAAATTTCATTGCGTTATTTTATCATTATTTTCCGTTCAGAATGTGTTGCATGTAATAATACTTTAACAGTTCCATTGAAAAAATTTTCTATTGAAATACATAAAAATATTTTTAAAAAATATTGGCAATATTTTTTTAGTTCCTTTTTAATACCATAGCTATTATTTCTCTTTAAACCCACCTGCTCAATTTTTTTTCTCTGTCCTTTCTATTTTTCTTTCCCATTGAATTTATTTTTATTTTCCCCCAAAAAACATATTTTGTAGCAACGATTTCTATTTTAATCCCATTTTTTTGTCAATCACAATTTTTATCCCCTCTTTTATACTCCTTTCTTCTAGTTTCTTAAGTTTTTACAACCTTTTTTTTTTTTCTTCTCATGTTCTTCGACACTTTTTTTTTTCAAAGAACGATCTTTACTTTAATGACCAGAGACACTGAGATTAACTCAAGCGTTCTTTCTTTTATTCTTTTTCCCGCCTTCGAACAGTTTTTCGTTGATTTCCTGTTCGTCAGGTAAAATAGATTTTAAGTGATTCTTTTTTATGCAATCTTTTTTCTTTCTCTTTATTGTTCGCTAAGACCTTTTATTGCCTATTCATTTCTTGTTTTACTATTGTGTAATCATTTAGTGTATATTGTTTTATTTTTTAATTGCTGCTTAGAAATAACTTCAAGTACGTTTTGTAATATTTGGAATTGCCTATTTTAAATGTTTCTTCGAAAAATGGCGTCGATTATTACTTTTTAAAAACAATCAGTGGAGATAATTAAAATTTAACCTTGCAGTGCAAAAAGATTAAAACGCGCGATTCACATAAAAAGGCTCACTTTTTAACCTTAATTAAAAGGAATTATTCTCAGTTTTGAGAAAAATTAAATTTATTTTAGATGGGTTTTTTTTCCATCTGTGGTTCTGAAAGTAATTTTTTAAAATTAAATAATATCTCAATAGTTGTATTACTTTTTTTTTCGATCTAAAAGCAATTAAAGAGAATAACTTCAAAAAATTCTGCTTGCGTTTAATTTATGCAAATGGCTCAACGCAATCTTATCTGAAAAAAGGACAGCTGTAACTTAAATTGGACTTAAAAATTTTCATGTGAAAAATTCACTGTAAATTAAGTTTACTTTAAAGATAACTTTTAATAATGAGTACATATTTTCAACATAGGAAGAATTTAATTTGTTCGTTATCGACTTTATCTTTTCTGTATTTATAAAAAGTAAATTTTAAAGGGTTTTTATTAAAAAAAAAGAATCTGTTTTTGTTTTCATTTTTATATCGCATTTGTCTAAAATATATAAATAGTATTATTTCAAGTGAATACCATAACTATCATTTGACATTTAAAAGTCAATTCTTTCGAATGTTCATCCAAAATCCGTAAAATTTAAATTTTCTTTTGATTTTTTTTAATAGTTCATTGCCCTGGTTATTTATTCATAAAATTTACTCAGGTTCGAAAAAGCTGTTTTTCGGATTCTATTTATCTTCAAAGGTCACTGTAACAATTTTGAACTTGATGTTCTACGATGTCCGAGTCGAGTTGAGAATACGAGGCCTAATTTCAACAAAGATCCTAAGGCGAATAACGAAGTTCGCTGCATTTTCAATTCACCAAGAGTTAATATGTTGAATTTAGGGAGTGAAAACATCAGCTAAATTCTATGCTAATCTGTTTGTTCAAAATTACGAGGTCCGTCCATCAATAATTCTCGTCTAAATCTAGATTAATGGTATCCCCAAACCAATCAATCAAACTTGCAATAACATATTTCACGTTAAAAATTCTTTTTCAAGATCTATTCACTTGATTATAGGATCTAAATATATTGAATTCTTCTTTTTTGATGGTTTTTCCTGATACACTCTTTATTTGCAAAAAAAAAAAAAAAAAAATGGTATAATGGTCTTTTAATTCTTTCTTTTCTTACTCAAAGACTTCAATACGTTTTAATAAAGCAATTGATATCACACACACACATTCTCTATTATAAGTTCCTAAAATGAGAAACTAGAATAAATATTATTTTAGATTTCTGATACAGCATCAATGCTCTTTAAGTTTTATCTCGTTTTTTTAATTGCGGCCTCTTCTAATTGCATTGTGTTTTAAGTAATTTGTTTTTCATCAACTTAATGATATTAACCCCTTAATTGTCGATTAAAAGTTACGCGCTTCTCTACCCTGTGCCACCATTTTTTTGCGTAGGCGCAAATATGCAGTGCATTGAACGGGGGGGGGGGGAAGAAAAGGCATAAATAAGAAATTTTTCCTCTGAAATAAATAAATTCATCCTTAACACTTACAGAGTCATTTTATTGCATTCCAAAGCATTCGGAATAGTATGACTGATAGCAGCGCAAAGAAGAGGATCACATTTTAGAAAGACGTATATATAAGCCCAGAGCATTTAACGTACCTGTTCAGCGAAACGTATATATACGCTGGTAGCAGTTAAGGGTTCAAATTCCTTGTATGACATTTAACATTGCTTAAAATCTCAACTGCTTTTCATTCTGAAAACAATAAGATAAAAACTTTAGGTTATTTCGTCTGATATTTGTTGTTAAAATTAAATATTATAGGTTATTAATGTGAAAAAATACGGTCACAATGTTTTCTTTAAAAAAATGCTCAATACCTTAAATTCTAATAATTAATTTTTTTAAATACCTTTGCTGAATTCAAAAAATGCAATTTTTTAAAACCATTTTTTCACTTGCATATTTATATAAGTATTACAAAATTCTTTTAATATCTTTAAATTCTTAAAAATAATATTAGATTTTCAAACAATTTTTTTAAAAACACTTTTATCGAATATTTCAAGTACATTTTGATAATTATTGGCAAGCTGTAAATTGAAAAGCTAATAAAAATAAAAGTTCACCTTTTTAAAAATAAATATATTTTTAGAGGTACTTTTATTACCTTTGTGTAAATTTTGAAACGTAAATATAACAATTAAATGAGTTTGAAAATAACCAAGATATCGACGAAAAAGATTTTTAAAAAAATTAGCTTTCATGCATATTTACCTACACCTTCATGCAGATACAAAATAATATCAAGATTTATTTATATATTTTTTTCCTTCAACTCATATTTTTTTGTTAAGGAATAAATACAAAATATTTATTGAAAATTTTAGAGATTAACTATAAGTAATTCTGAAAAATAACTATTTCTAAATCTAAACACCTCATTCTCTTTCATTCGAAATACCTAGTATTTTTCAATAAATAAAACTAATTTTTGAAAATTGAATGCCAGTGAATTATAATGCGCCTTCTTAAAAGGTTAAAATATGAAATCATTTCTTTTTGTATAATTTGAACTAAAAGAAGGAATTCATTATAATTTTTCGAATTGAATTTTTTTCCAAGATATGAAAATAACTCGTAAATTATTTTTTAGTGTTTTTCGTAATGATTTTGGAAAATATACACAAATAATGAATTAGGTACTACTTTATGAAATGTATTACTTTCATATTTACAATATTTTTTCTTGCAGATTTACTCAATGTGTTTAACCTTGCAAGTTCTTAATCAAGTATTACCTAAACTTTCACAATCAGTTTTTTTCTATGCTTTCTATTTTTCTGAAAAGTTAACATTTTTTTTTATAATACCCTGTTACAAAGTAGCCTTGATGTCATCTTTTTAGAACTTGAATTTTCCACTAGAATTTTTTTTATTTCACTTATGTAATGAACGCATTAAATGGAAAAGACATTTTTGAAACTTTCTCCCTAATTTCATACTTCTAAAAAAAATTTTAATACAAAGTGGAAGTCTTCAGAAAAAGATAATAATGATTACCAATGCTTAACTTCATTCACCAATAAAAAAAAATTAAATTAAATAAATATATATAAACATAACAAATCGTATTTTGAAATACTGTTGTGAGCTTCGAAAAAAATGATTGATCTTCAAGGTAATTTTGAAATAATGAAAAGGCAAACCAAGGAATTAGTTTTTGTTTTGTACTCTATTATTAAAAAATATTACTTTCTATAAATATTTTTACCTTAAACATATTTCCCACTTTTAAGAAATACCTGTAAGAAATGTATTCAATATACAATACATATCACGTATTTCTTTAAAAAAAAATGTAATTTTTCAATTTTAAATATTATTTATATCTTTTTTCTCCTGGTAAATCGCTGACTGAGTAATAATCACTCTTTATAATATAGTGTTTCCTACATATTGCTCAAAGCACCTGGCAATTCAACGGTTTATTTATTTTGTGACGAATTAAACTGCCAAAAATAAATAATAATAAAATAAATTGAGAATATTAAATATCCTCTTTTTGTAGTAAATGAAAATTTTGTATTATGTAATATTCCTTTAAATTAGTCATTGAAAGGGGTTATGAAAATAATTTGAAAAAGTAAAAAATAACGACTTTTTTGTTTTTTATCTTTCACTTGTGAAAATATTTGTATGTTTATTTCAATAATTCTTGAAAAATTTTCAGATCTTTGAAAAAATATTTAAAAATACTTGTTAAAATCGCAAGTATTAAACAAACATTCAATATTTTTATTGCACCACCAAATACACACACTCTCTCTCTCTCTCTTTCTATCACATTCAAAATAAAAATCAATTATGAATTCGATAGGATTAACATGGTATGTAAAGCCCCCGCTCTTGGGGACCTCAGTTGTACATTATCTACGCGACCCGTTTCTGTGGGGAAGAACGAAAAACCACTCAAATCATTCATTCTAAAATCTATTTATGAAGATCTTAGTTTAAACACAATACACGACAATAATAATTAAGTAAGATGATCTAGAATGGGAAAACGCAACACGTATTACTAAATAGTCGCGTACTTGACCACTGAATCTAACTTTATAGATTAATTCCTCTATCACTAATATACGCCCTTTCCTTATAGCTTATATAAATTAGCTTACCGCTATATCCTAGGTAATCAGCTAAGTTCTTTATCTATTCTGATGTGGCTTTAATCCGACAGTGTTCCTTTTGGCCTCGAACCCCCTTTGGTTCGTCAGTACGGCACGGCTAGGCTATTTCACGGAGTTAGGATTCTTCTAAACTTTATCTCAAATCACTTTGCAGCTAACTCTCTACTTAGCGACTTCCCTTCCTACTTAGCAATCACTTCTGGACATAGACCCGGACATAGACAATATAAATATATGATTCCTAATTTACATAACCACGTTCTTCTTGAGTTGGTTGGAAAGAATTGCCATTTTGGCCCCAAAGAATCTCCAAGAGGACATAAATAGAAATCGCGATAAAAGCCCCTTCACAGGTATTAATTCAAAAATTGGTTATTGGATGCGAGTTTTAACAGTATTTACTAAAAAGAGTGAAGGACATTTCTTTATTATATATAGCCGGAAAACAAAATTAAGCTCTAAGACCACCTTGTAATAAAGACTATTAGCAGACTATTTAAAGACTCCTCATAACAATATCTAGGCTAAGAACAGGTCATGACAGGGGAATGAAGTTTGATAAGGATGGTAGGAAGAACTTATAGGAATTGTGATAACTGTTAAAATACAGAGCTAACACCTGCTCATATCTTTGACTGTCCAACTGTTCTTACTGCCCTACGAGAAATAAGGGTCCTGTTTTCGTCAACAAATCTCTATTTAGATAATATTGAACAGATTTGCTAGAACAATCATCTGGGCCCATGGTACTGTCTGGATACAATCACGGATACGTCATCATCAACACAATTAAGCTCTTGCAGAAATAAACGAAATAAATTTAGAGATTAAACTAATTTAAACTAATGATTGTGTGTCTGTGTGTGTAATTTAAGAATTCATAATCGTCAAATAGTAATTCTTTATTACACAAAAAAATATGCGAGCAAAAACATAAAAAATGAAAGTATCCCAAAATAATTTATTTCCTCCTTTTGGAAAAATTGTTATATGTAATTCAAATTACATCGAATATTAAAAAAATTCTCTCGATCTGTCCATTTTATCTTGCAATCGTCCGTTTGTCAAAAAGTCTGAAAATGAAACCTTAACTTCTTGAAAAAATGACTGGATACTTCCACACCTGTCCACCCCATTTCAAATATTACAGTAACTTTATGCCACAGGCGAGTCCATAAATTCATCATTTCGAGGGATGAGATGTACCGATAAGACATAACATCACGAGAGAGAGGACATTGTTGGTGACAGTTCGCCCACCCTGCGTGTTTTCCCACAAAGTGGCCTCTCTTTGGAATTCATTTGGTGTGTGGTAAATACACACCAAATACATTATGCAGTACACTTGTTATTTCAAAAATTATGCGGTAATCTGTGGCAGCCTGTGTGTCCCTATCTGTTTTGGATGATCGATAGCTTGCTTCATCCCTTGTGTTTTAGTGTAGGTAAATAAAAAGATATGAATTTATCATTGATCTGTGCGGATTAAAAAATTTCATCCGGATGATTCATCAAAATCAAATGATCCATATTACAATATGCATAACATGCAATGTAGAAATAAACATGCGTTTCAATTTTTTGTATATAGCTATATTAGTGGCACATGCAAGTGGGGTCCCCCCCCCATAGACCTTGATTTCTTTTTGATTGATTATAATCTTATGTATATAGTGCGTAAAATTCAATTATGTATTTGTTATTAATAATTTTATTAATTAATGCTGATTATTTATTCAATAATTAATTTTTTCTGTTTTTTTGTTCTCGAAAACCGACAAAATCAAAAGAATATGTTGGGTGGTGTATTGAAGCATGATATGAGAATGGTGAACTTTCGCCCCGGGCCCCCCCCCCCCTTGAAAAATTTCTGAGTACGCCACTGAGTTGTAAGCAAGCTTTGTATTGTTGTTCTAAATCAGAGGAATACACATTAGGACGGATTGAAAAAAAAACTTCTTTCAGAATTTCAAAGCCTATATTAAAGGGAAAGATGTTTTCTAGCGTATAGATGAAAGGAAAAAGAAAAATAATTTATTTATATGTGTTAATTATTGCCATAATGGGAATGAAGTTCAGGTATTTCTGCTTTTGTGTGGTCAAAAGTCTCTTAAGTAATTTTTAGTAAAGAAAAACAGGCTTTTTAACATGTGCTGCCATAAGAGGGCACCAACTAAATTGTTACAAGAAAAAAAAAGCTTTAAAGTAAAATAAGCAGCTTCTTCAGAATAAATTTTTGAAAGAAACCTACTGTCGAAAAAACAATGCACGATACAGTGGGGGCCGGGAAAAAGCATGTATCGGACTGATTCCACGATGCTGGGTGAGAGAGCTGGAATTATAAAATGTTGCAATGTATTTTGTACTGTTCACTATTCAGTACTCACTTATCAATATATATAATCTCCACTTTAGGTTTTTTATATTATAGAAAATAATTTTATTCTGTGAATCTCTCTAAAATCATCTAATATAAAATTACCGTAAAGTCTGGTGTATAACGAGCACCTATAATTTCAAGCTAAATAATTTTTTTATTTTTAGGTATATTCACCATATAACATACACTCCATTTTTATGAAGAAATCTAAAATATTAGTATACAATGGTCTTGTGTTTTGAGGTTCTTTATTCGAGGTATCATCCCAGAGACTTTTGAGAAAATAGCATACTTCTAGAATTACAACTCTTTTAGTTCATGGAACAAATCATTTCTTTTAAATAAACAGTACTTCGATACATGGAGAAATAAGTTTTTTTTATGTTTATCTCTTTTGATATTTTTAAGGCTATGGTTTTCATACCCGGCGTATAGCGCGCACCCTTAAGTTTCGATCTTAATTTTCGTGTTAAAAGTGCACGTTATACGCCAGATTTTACGGTAAGTCTTTTTCTAAGTTTTCGGAAATTCAATCCCTTTGTGGCAATATTAAATTTAGTTGTAGCCTAGTGGTTATGGTCACTAACTCATGGATGGAGTTCGCGGGTTCGAGTCCTGTTGCCACTAAAGACTCGTCATGTAGAGGAGGTCAATGCACGTTAAATTTGTTGAGGTTCAAAATTCTCCCGTTGGTATGAAGTGGTATTTAGGAGAGGGGGTTGCAAGCTCAGTTGTCATCCTTGTCACTTGACTGAGTTTAAAATTAAGAAATGTTTCGCCAATTGCCCTCGTTGTTGAAAAGGGAGGCATGGAAGCAATGAATTGACCAATGTGGTTTCCTCTCAATTTGTAACCCTGTATCTTAAGGTATCAGACTACGTTCTAAGCCGTGATTTTAAAAAAGCGCATAAATGAATAATTTTCATGATATTTGGGGTCACTTAGATTAGACTACACGTATAAAATTGTTTTAAGGACATTATGACAAAAAAAATAATTATTTAAATACAACATTTCGACAAAAAATGAACATAGAATGACCCATTTTTAAAACGTTCTTCTTTTATAAAAAATGCTTCTATAATAATAATATTTTGCTTAGATAAAGTAAAGACTTCTCCAGAGAGTCTGAGCTAGGATTTTTGAAAAATTCACATTATTTTCAGAGTTGCCACCAAGTGAAATATAATTATCGGCGTTTTTTTCTTAAAATTTCTCCCCTCTTTTGTCGTAAAATATGGATAAATCCACTTCTAAGTTACATATTTCAAAAATTCTTGTTGATCCTCTGTACAGAGGTCTAAGCTATAGACAGGCAAAATATTATTATAATAGAAACATTTTTCATAAAAGGAGAACGTTTTGAAAATGGGTCATTCTATGTTCTTTTTTTGTCAAAATATTTTACTTAAAATAATTTTTTATTGTAATACTATTCTTAAAACAGTTTTATATACATTTTCTAATCTAAGTAACACTAAATGTCATAAATATTATCCATTCATACGCTTTTGCAAAATCACGGTTCCGAACGTAGTCGGATACCTTAACGAATGCAATTGTTTTAAGGTTTCAGTTCTGCCCAGTGTGTTCTATATTGCGGTTTTGTTTTCACGAGCTCTGACTGTGAGGTATTCCGAATTTATAAAGTTTATACATAGGTAACATGTATATAGTCTGTGTAATTAATGTATATAACTGTATTTTTTATGTGCGAATAAACTGTGTGCTATAAATCAACCAGCATTTCATCATTCCTGAACCGTAGATTTTATTTTAAATGATGAATACGCGCAACACTCGTATTCTCTTATATTGTGACGTTAATGAAATTATCACTCATTCACATGCCACAATAAAAATGAGTGCTGGTGTAAGCTTATTAACATAATTTTTACACTGCTTTTTTGCTTTATATTTCACCTTGCAATTAATTTAATTTCACCTTCAAAAAGCAACAAATATAAGCCCATTAATTTAAAATTGTGCATATTTTAAACGCCTATGTCAACCACT
>BMAV01018646.1:86664-109361 GCA_019973955.1 Trichonephila inaurata madagascariensis | reverse complement strand
GCGCGTGTTATACACCGAATGTAAAAATAAACCCTTAAAAATAAAGAGAAGATGGGCATTAATAAAGAATTAGATTTCTACACACATGTAAATATTGTTTATTTAAAAGAAATGTCATAAATTATGAACTTTTATTATTGGATAAAATGAAAAGTTCGTCCTATTCGTCTTCTGTTAAAAACTACTTTTCCAGTTACGGGCTACTTCTAATTTTATCAAAGTGTTGCGGTTCACTGAGTGGCGTAGGTGTGATAAGCGTAAAAAAGGTTTACAATATTTATTACAATTTAATAATAAATATGGAATATGCACTAACTATGTAACAAGAATAAAAAAAACTTACACTTTTAAAACCACGTTTACAGTAAAACGCAAGATACAAACAAAATAATAGCCACAAATATAATAATATCAAATGATGCATCCTATCAAACATTTCAAAATACATTAAAAATAAAACATATCTGTTTATAGTTCTCGTAGTTACAGTCAGTAGAAGACTTAGTCTGCATATACTGTACGCAATCTTGAATATCTCGGAATATAATTACTAACTTATAATCTTCAGGCGGTCGCTGCAAAATGTTTTTGCAGCCCACCCGTCGATCGCGATCAACTTAATGCCCGCCTTTGATTTAGTGGATTGAAATAAATCTTGATTCTGAAAAAAATCAAGTATTTGACAACTTAAAAATCTATGCATTGTAGTTAATTTTTAAAAGTGTATGTACAATATAAAAATTTGCTGAAAGAAAGTTGAATTAAATAGAATTTTAAAGTAAGATTTTTGTTATATATGGTCACATCAAAACCACACACACAACACAACACACACAAACACACACAACACACAAAAAAAAACACAAACACACAACACACATTCTTTAATTTCTATCTATTTAACTTAAATATTTGGTAGGAAAATAAATAAAGGCTCTGCTACCATAAAATAGCAAACTAATGTTGTCTTATGTTAATTTAGTTCAAATTTATTTACCGTTAAGTCCGGCGTATAGCGCGTACCTGTGCATAACATGCACCCCCTTTTTTGCGACTAAATCTGAAATATTAGTATACAATGCTCTTGTGTTTCGCAGTTATTTATTCGAGGGTATTATCACAGACTTTTAAAAAAATATGTCTCTATAGTTCATAAGGCATGTCATTTCTTTTAAATAAACTGTATAATGAACTATTTTTTATATACTCATCTCTTTTGTTGTGTTTTCAATGCTATCCTTTTTATACCCGGCGAAAAACACGCACTTTTAAATTTCGATCCTATTTTTTGTGTTAAAAGTGCGCGTTATAAGATCAGATTTTACGGTATGTGTTGTGTTTATTCCAAAACTACTGTAATTTAATTGATTGCAACAAGTTAAACCAATTTAATCGATTGTAAAGAATAAAATTAATTCCAATAGGGAAAAATCAGATGTTTTGCCAGTATCTCGTTGTATTGATTT
Organism: Trichonephila inaurata madagascariensis; assembly: GCA_019973955.1. NCBI lineage: Eukaryota > Metazoa > Arthropoda > Arachnida > Araneae > Nephilidae > Trichonephila > Trichonephila inaurata. Next base: position 107,895 of record BMAV01018646.1, on the reverse strand, counting down.
TACATGTTTATCGAAAAGAGACAAAAAAAAGGCGAAGAATTCATTGGAATGTGAGTAAAACTCATGCAAATCAAAATTGTTATTTCAACCATATGTACTTTTCCGAACGAGGATTGTTTTCTTTACAAGTTACAGAAGGGGGAAAAAAGCGTGTTTCGCGAATTTGAGAGTTTTAAAATAATTCGAAGTTCGTCAAGCGCATCTTCAGTGGGCATTTCATTGTTATTGCTCATGATGTATGTTTATTTTAACTGCAACTAAAGAAAACAACTTGACTCTGAAACAGGAAAAAAAATTTTTTTTGTACAAAATCGTTCAAAAATACAGCATGTAAAAGAATTTGTTTGTCATTTATTGGATCTCGCGTTACGGAAACTCAGGTGGCAATAACACAAAAATGCAAACCAAATAGTAGAGAAATTTAACAAAGAATTTTCTTTCTCTTTTGAAATTTAACTACTATTACTAACATGCAATAGCAATGCCCAAATATATAGTACATTAGGAATAATTGCGGGATAAATATATATATTAGAGTAAATCGAATTTTTTTCCCAGAATTTCACTATCTGTACGAAGAAGATGTTCTCCGGTATATAGATAAACGAAAAAATAAAACAAAGAAGTATAATTTTTATATTAAAAGTACTGCCACAAGGGAAAGGGAGTCTAGGCATTTGAGCCTTTTGAGTAAAAAGTCAAAGTAATTTTTGTTAAATAAAAACAGGCATTTTAATACTTTTTAAGGCTGTTTTAGGCTAATGTTAAAGAATAGTTCCCAAATTTATAAAAAAAAAATTTTTTTTTCAGATATAAAAGTACTCAAAAATTAATATTATATTCTGGCTTCACTATCCAGTAGAGAATTACTTATTTTATGATAATACTCAGTTTTATTCGAGTTGACACATTTTTTCTTATATAAAATGTGTTTCGCATTTTTTCTCCTATACCGTAATGCTAAACGAGATATCCATTTATATGTTAAAAGGAAAAACTAACTATTTATGAAATATTTTGAAATTTTAAAAACATTATATTATAAACAAATGCATGAGTTACAACGTCACAAATTTTTATAAAAATCGAGGCATTTTTTCTGTTTGAAAATGTGCTCCGCGTTAAGTTCACTCTCTTGTGTACATGGCGAAAACAGCCTTAAGGTATCCGACTATGTTCGGAACCTTCATTTTGCAAAAGCGTATAAATGGATAACATTTATGATATTTAGTGTCACTTAAGATTAGAAAGTGTATATAAAAGTGTTTTAAAAATAGTATTACAATAAAAAATTATTTTACAATATTTTGGCAAAAAATGAACATATAACGGCCCATTTTCAAAATATTCTCCTTTTGTGAAAAATGCTTCTATTATAATAATATTTTGCCTGTATATAGCTCAGACCTCTGTACAGAGACTCAAATAGAATGTTTGAAATATGTGACTTAGAAGTGGGTTTATCCATGTTTTACGACAACAGAGGATAGAAATTTTAAGAAAAAAAACGCCGATAGTTATTTCAATTGGTTGTAACTCTGAAAATAATGCGAATTTTTCAAAAATCATATTTGGGCTTCTGTACAGAGAACTGAGCTATATGCAGGCAAAATATTATAATAGAAGCATTTTTCACAAAAGGAGAACATTTTCAAAAATGGTTATTCTAAGTTAAAGTTTTGCCGAAATATTGTATTTAAATAATTTTTCTTGTCAAAATGTGTCCTTAAAACAATTTTATGCATGTATTTTAATCTAAGTGACACCAATTATCATGAAAATTATCCATTTATGTGCTTTTTTAAAATCACGGTTCCGAACATAGTCGGATACCTTAACGTTTATTGTGATGGAAGGACAACTATTACATACTTATAAGAAATAAAAACACACACATCAGGTACATTTAATTCCTTCTTTAGCATTAAATTTTTTTTTAAAAAAAAACCAGTGTCAAAATTTACAGTGCACAATAAAGTCGAAGGCGGAAAATACTTGAATTGGACTAACTCAAAGATTTGGGGAGATAGAAGCTTGGGTTATATGAAATATCGGAACTAGTTTGATATCACAGGGCATGCGCCAAGATGGGCGATAACATTACAATATGGTTTTCTTGATATTTTTGAAGTTTTTGTTATATTGCAAGTTTTCGGTACTTTTTAATTGATATTCATAAAAATGTTAATACATATTATGTAGTTATTTTATTAATAATATAATTTAAAAATACAAATATTATTATATAAAATAATCATATAATATTCGTTATTTATAATAATTGTTCATTTCATTATATTTATTTACAATATTATTACATGTGTTATTTATAATTATGTTCCTCATTTATAATTATTATTTTGTTATTCATTTGTAATTATTATTATGTTATTTATTTATAATTCTTACGTCACATGAGTATTATGAATAATTTTTATATTACACAACACGATGATTTTATTCTTTTCTATAATTACTATTAAATTATACTATATTATTATTATATGTAATAATTATTATTAAATCATACTATATGAATATTATTTATAATTACTATTAAATTATAAGATTATTATATTCTGCAGAATATTATTAGTACATTTTTGTTATATTATATTGTTATTCATTATTTATTGGTTGATCTTGGTTATTCTCAATCTCTTCCTATATTCTTCTTTTGAAATATATTTCACAATGTATTTCTCAAAACATTTTTTTAAAATTATCTTCCTGGTGATTTAATACCGCTAGGCCGCCATCTTGGATTCCATTCCAGCGACAACAAGCGCTGCTTGGCGTGATTCCTTTATCGCGTTCCTTGGCGTCATGCCCCGTGATATCAAACTAGAACCGAAATGTCTTTTTTCAATGAATTGCGGATTAATATAGGAGTTATGAAATGTTGCAGTGTACGTTTTTTGTACTATTCACTACTGAGTATTCACTTATCAATACTCTTTATATTGTAGCAAAAAATACTTTTATTTATAATCTAAAATCATCTAACCGAAATTAATTTTTTTCCCCGAAAGTTTAAACCCTTTGTAACAATATTAATTTTTGTAATATTTTTTTTAAAATTATACTTTTCTTATCTCCATACCTTAGAACGTCTCTTCAGCATAGATAAGGTTCCGATTAATATAATAACCTTTTTTCCCATAGATCCGCGATTCACTTTTCAGACATCATTTTAGTAAATTTACAATAATATTTCGGTTTTACAATATTCGAATTTCTGTCCATTTGTTTTCAAAGTATATGTATTTTAACAATTTATTTCCCTTTATTTACACTTTGTGGATTTATAATTTAAGTTACGCACTGTTTTACCAGGATATGTATTGGTATATTAGCTCGTCATATATAATTCCGATCTTTTGAGTTTTGTATTAATACAAATGCTTATTTTGCAAAACATTCATGTTAAATTGAAAAAATGAAAACCGAATATTGTTATAACTTATACGATATGTAAGAAAATGCAAATTCTACGGGAAAATTCTTTGAATTGAATTTTATTTAACTTCTATTCCTATTCTTTTGAGAGTTTGATGAAACTTGGATTTATAATCACTCCCACCAAGTATTAAAAATGAGTTCTGACTTAAATAAACCCATCCAGAAATAAAGAAAACAAAATACTTAAACTTCAATCATTGCCATACCATGTCTGTGCTTTGTTACTTCCAAAGACATGACTTTGTCCCGTCTTCAAATCCTTTGACTCTTTCAAAACGTGGCGAACTTTGATGGAAAGTTCTGGCGATTTCTCTCCCAGTGAGGCTAATAAGCAGACATTCTAACAAAAGTACTAAACACATTTGGATTAAGATAATATAAATCCTTGATTTAGGAAATCTTCTATTCATCCTCCCCTAAAAATATTAAATGGTCTTTAATGCATCTACCCCCGTCATAAATTTAATGGAAAACATGCTAATTCTAGTGTTTATTGAGGTTGGTCCAACCTTCCATTCTTTGGGTGCATTGTTAGGGGATTATTCTGGAGAAAGGCGACCCTTTTGTTGTGAAACTTCCATTGAAGGGTGGGAAGACTAAATCTTCTGCTGTATTTTAATATTTCCTCCGCATAATCTTAAAGACTTTGCCTGCAGTATCTTAATCTAAGGGATTAGGTTTAAACACTGTTTTATTTTCCACCGTCTCCAATTGCGCAGCGAAAATTCTTGAATTAACCAAAGATTAAGGTTTTCTCGTATAAGCAAGACGAGTTTTGCCAAGGCTTCCAATGTAGGGTACTTTGAAAAGGTAATCTTATCGAGTCGGACATAGCTTTGTTAAATGTACAATTAATGATAAGATGTGTGTATAAAAGTATTATTCTCACTCTGTTTGGCGTAATAAAAATTTTAAACATTTATATTGTTTTATAAAAACAAAAAGTAAAGGGGTTTTTTTCAAATAGATATGGTTATAAATATATAGCATTTTAATTAGTGGCATGCACGGACTCCGTATGAGGGGTGGTTACATTCCCAAAAATACAAAGACAAAAGTGCCGAAGGGTAATCTCTATTGTAAAAACTGAGTCTGTTGGTCTATGGGGGGGGGCGGTTGAACCATCAAGCCCTCTTCCCCCTGTATACGCCATTGATTTTAACATTCTCAAATTTGACGATCGAAACTCTAATTATAAAATCGCTAATCTTAATGAAATTTGTCCATAACAGTAACTTTGGTTTTTTTTGTGATAAGTTTGTTAATTTTTAAACGCTTTATGTTTCTGTCCTTAGATTCATACCTATATAAAATTATATTTAAAATCAATTATTATTTTTTAAATATGCTATTTTTTTATTTCTTTTTAAAATTTCTGCTTCTTTTATAGGAGGTGTTTACATTTTAAAAAATACGCAAACGAGAGAGGATGCGCCGAGATGTAATCTTTATGATAAAAATTAAAAATCTCTTAGTATACGGCTAGGGTTTGAGCCATCAAATTCCATCTTTGTGTACGCCATTGCATCATTATTTTAACTTTAATATTAAGTATATTACGAAAATTCTCTCTCTCTCTTGTAACATATTTGAGTTATTAACTATTAATAAAAAAAATCTCTTCAGTGAAGTAAATTTATTTTTTAAATTTGAATTTATTTTTTAAATTTGAATTTAACTGTGAGGTAAACTTAAAATTACTTTGAAATTATATGCCATTTAATACTTGTAGTGTTGGGGCAATACAAAAAAATAGTGTACTATATTTATTTTCAAGATAGGGAAATCATCTGGCACCCATATACGCTTCAAAACTAAAAAACATTCAGTACTCATTTTATATCACATACATAAGAATGCGATTCGTACCATCTTGAAAAGAAGTATGGTTTCAATCGTAAGCAACTTACCCGTTCAAAACAAAGTTATTTACATTTTTTTCCTCTACAAAGGTAAAAGGTTTTGAATTTCCTTTATATGCGTTATTGTAATATATATCTCATTTTAAGATACTTTAAATTAAATTTAATAAGAATATTGACACACAATTGGATTAATCACAGGTATATACAACTTTTACCCTTTTTTCTCCAAAAATTATGAGCTCTTTTATAATACAACTAGAGTACTGCCATTTCAAATCTGAGCATACGGATAAAAACAATTTTTTGGTTAAAATCTTTAAGATTATTCTGGACGAAAATTGTTTGTTTAAATGTGAAATAATCTCATTAAATTTTCCAAAAAGAAAGCTTTTCATGGTCTGAAGCATTTGATATTTAAACATCTTAGTTTAAATATAAGCAGATTTATTCTTCATAACCCGAATAGTCTTGGACATATTCACTTCCCAATCATTGAGACTATTAATTTCCCCACCCGAAAATGAAAACTTGCTGCTATGTTGACTTCACCAATGCAACAAGGGTATTGCCATTGACCCTTTTTAACAAAACACAAGACCATCTCCGTCTCCAGTAAACATATCCGCCCATGCCAACCGTTCCCTTTTGTCCACCACCACAACAGACCCGAAGCAGACCATACCTCCTTTGTTTCTGGGTCTCACTGCCTGTCAGCATTGTCATTGTGACCAACAATGGCCTTTTCCATTTAGCAAATCGGGTCAGGAGTGGGAAACCATTGTACCACTGCCGACAAAAGGTCCCCATGGGTTCCCACAATGGCGTCCCTCTCTCACTGTGTGTCTTTCTCCCAGAAAATAAAAGCTTCTCTCTCTAACAATACAACAGGATGCCACTCGTTCAAAACTCAAATATAAACTTCTCTGCTCGCGACAAAGGCCCGGAATCTGGCCCGTTTTGCGTCCTTTTCTGTCTAGCCTTGTGTTTCACTTGGGGCCCTCCTTCCCCACCATTGTCTTTTCGGGAAAGATCTTTTGTGTTCGCCGCTTTTTCCCTATCACTGACGAGAAATTTTCCCGCTTTTGTTTTCCCGGATTCGATAGTTTGGACGGGAAATGGCTCGGATTGAAACTATGATCATTTGGCTGGCATAAATTCGTAATTATGAAAATAGAGTTGCGTAATGTTGTTTTGTTCGACTGTCCAAATAAAAGCTGTTTCAGTAATAGAGTAACAGTTTTAGTAAATTATTTTCAATTAAGGGATTGATCGTTTTTAAAAAGTTTTACAAATTCCCGCAATTTTTTTTTTGTTTGTTTTGCATTTGACTTTTGTTTATAAAAAATTGCATTAAGATCATATATTTGCTCGTAGAATCTTCACTTTCCCCTTTCCTGTGACTAATAAAAATTCCCTTGGGAAAAATTAATTCCTTTTATTGATTCAGTATAACTTTTGATTCTTTGATCTGAAGTCATTGCGGTAGCAGTGGTAGCCTAGTGGTTATGGTCCCTAACTCGGATATCGTGGCGGCCGGGATATCGTGGGTTCAAGTCCTAGAGATACTGAAGATCCACCACGTAGAGGGATCTGGTGTACGTTAAATCTGTCGAGTATCAATGTCCTCCCGTTGGTGTGGTATTTAGGAGAGGGTGATTCCAGCTCAGGTGTTCTCGTCACTTGACCGAAGTTCAAAATTATGAAGTTCTTCCTCAATAGCTCTATTGTTGTTTTATAGTGCGACGTTAACATAACTCCTCGGTCATTCTGAAGAAAGTTGTGTGCTGTTTTGTCTGCTTAAAGAAGCGTTTATAAATTAGTGTAATAACAGCTTGCTCATCATATATCAGTCCGCCCAATTAGTTGTATTTATAAAGTTTTTCTTTTCTCTCATACGGAAGAAAAAAGGTCGCATGGCTCCAGTGCCGGTTTATCCATTGGGCGCTTAGGGACTCGAGGCTCGTTGATCTCAGAAGGGTCCGGATAAGCTGGACTTAACCAGATTTTCTGGTTATAAATTTTGATCCTCTGGTACCAATAGGGCCTGTTGATTTTCTGCGTCCAGGGCCCAAAATGAGCTTTAATCAGCACTACATGGCTCAATCGCCATGTTGTCATATTTCATGATCTGCAACTTTCAAATTGAATCATGGATTTAAATCCTTTTCCATCAAAGATGATTGATTGGAATAATGAGGACTGCCGCCTATTAAACGGAATTAAGCTTCAAAGACCTATCCTGGTATCCTTTCAGGATCTTACTTTTCGTAAATAAAGAAATTTACGACTCACAGTTCTTGGATAATTTTCTCTTTCATGTGGCTTGTGTGACCGCAAAGGCTTAGTGGTCATAGACACAAACTCGAGGTTGGTGTTGTCAATCTGCGGGTTCGAGTTCTGGAACCACTGAAGCCCTGTCGCGTAGTGAGGTTGGTGGACGTTAAATATGTCCTGGCCTTGAATCCTCCCGGTGGCGTGGTGTGGAAGTAAAGAGAGGGCGCTTCTAGCTCAGGTGTTCTTTTCACTTGAAACTACGCAAAACTTTAAATTGATTTCTTCCAAGCAGAATTTTTCTAAATCTTATTTTTTAAGGAGTAAAATTAGGTGTTCTCGTAAAGTTTCTTGTTAGACTTATCTTTGATAATTAAGCTAAAACTTTAAAAAACATTTGTGTTTCATAATTATAGTAAACTTATAGAAATTATGTGTTAAGGAAAAAAATTCTAATTTCTCAATCTGATTTTTAATGTAAAACAGTCTCTAAAATAAAAACTAGCCTTAAATCTAACATTAATTAGGTTTATTGCATGGGTATTATATATATATTACTTCTATTTTTCTTTCAAAGTGCTCAGATATCCGACAGAGGAATTTTCATTACAGAATGAATTGCAATAATTTTTGTAGTTAATTACTGTGCTCTTATAATTTTAGAGCTCAATCTCGTCCCTTTCATATAATTTGCTTTTGTGCATTTTTTGTACATTTTTACCAGTTTTTTCCCATTTTAATAATAGTAAATTTATTTTTTTTTGCCTCCAACTATTTGATTTTTTTTCTTAAAATATACTAAATAAATCTAAAAATCACAAAAAAATCCCCATATCTCCATTTTTTCAAAAAAAAAAGTTGTCGCAAGCAGTCGGATACCTTAACCGATTAGGCGTGTCTTAAGACGTTTTCACGTCAAACGTATTTCACTATACACACATGTGTGAGTGTGTGTATGTGTGAGGTGATGCATGTAACCTTGGTAATATCTAGACTAAAATAGCCCCCCCCCCCTCTTTTTCTATGACTATTTTTGAGCTATGTTCTCCATCAACTCTGCTCTTACTCCTATTCTTACAAATCCTTTCTTTTGTGCACTGATTACCGCCCAGAAAGGAAGTGGATAGGGACACTGACTGCGGTGTCTTTGTTCGGGTTCGAATCTCAGAGACGACATGGATGTTTATAAATGTATAGGACCTGTGCGGCATAAGGGTACTTTAAATATTCGGGCAGCCGAAAGTCCTCTTGAGAAGTTAGTGTCAAGGGAAGAGGAGTGGGAGACCCCGGATTGTTCTCCCTCAAAATTAGAGATGGATCGGAGCCAAATCGGACTATCATCTGCTTGGTGCTCAAAGCTACGGCCGAAGCAACAGACGTAAACTTGGCCCTTGCAACGATGGAATCTCGTGGGTCTCGATTGGATGGGGCAACAGCACATGTTTATAATTTGCGCATTTGCATTAAAAAGATGATGTTAGTTAGGTATGCCAAAAATATTTAGGATAGTAAAAAGTATGACAGCCTATTTGTGAGCTATACGTAAATTACTATACATAAGTATTAGTTTATATCCTAAATTATTTTAATACTTAAATATACTTAATGTGTATCTAACAATTCAAATTAATATTTAATTTCTCCCTTTCGTATGAACGGATACTCAATGAATCTATGGACTCTAGTGAAGAATTGTGCTACCAATAGAAAACTATAGGCACATTTGTGTACAAAGTTTACATGAAAGTTGTTTGGTAAAACTTTTCTTTAACAATGCGGTAAGATGTTAAGAACAGAATAAACAGACAAGTGAACGATCACAGAACGTTACAATTTACATTGTTCGGAACGGGTTCTCCCCTGGATAAAAAGAAGAATGCAAGAAACGTCAATTTCTTTCGGAGCGCATTATTTCCTAAAATTGGAAGGGGGACCTGTCCAACCCCGTACTCTTTTCCAAAGGCCTTGGCTTGCCTTTGTAAGCGCGTCTTTTCAGACTGAGACAGATAGAGGGAACACGGTGCCAAGCAAATCAAAGAACCGCTACTGTGTGGAAGTAGTCGGCCCAACAATAGACCACCAAAGTGTGTTGTTCCTCGGCTCATTGTCCGGCTTCCATTGTGCTACAGGCGGATAGTAATGGTGGATTTCGTGTCCCTTTTCATTTATTTACTTCCTTCTTCTTGTCTTTATTTTCTGTTCCCCCTTTTGTCATTTACAGTTTGTTACTTTTTATTCATTCATGGTCTCTCCCTGGAAAAAAAAAGGGAATTTCTTATCGAGCTTCGCCACTAATGGAAAATTTTTCCCACTTTTTTTCCCTCTTTCGGACACATGGCAGTTGCAAAAATGGATGGGGGAGGGAAGACAGACTGTGTGCAGTTGCAGACATTTCGAATGGTGTTTTTTTTTCCCCCTACGTTTTGTGATTAGCTTTCGTTTTTATTGGGAATTTTCCTCTTTCTTTTTCCATTTTCTTTTGATTAAAATCTGTCGAAAAATTAATTTTATTTAACACATATTTATTTATTTATTTTTTTTAAAAAAAACACTTTCTTCACTTAGTGATATGACAGCTGTTAAAAATGTGCTGACGTCTAAATAAAAGTGTTGTTTAATTTTTGTATGGACTATTGTTAAAAAACAAGTTCCAAATTTGGAATGCTTTTTCAAGGTGGAAAATTAAGAGGCTATGGTTGTCGTACTTCTTCTAGTAGTCAGAGCATCGTCAATCTCTATTGTATAGGAAAGAAATTCAATTTAAAGTTCGTCGAAATAATTGTAATTTTTCACTTTGTAATTTTTTTTAATTGTATCACGTATTTTCTTCCTCATTTTTCTCTTATTAATCTTATTTTGACTATATCAACTTAAAGCGTATTTTTGTTATAAACTTCGATCTAAAAATTGCATCTGGTTTTCATTACAATCTGAAACTATATAAGCATATGTAACGGGTAATATTAGTTTTCTTCTACTAATCCCTTTGTGGAAAATATTCTTTAAATTGGATTTTAGTTTAAAAACCGCTTTCAGTAGAGATGACATGATTTTATGCAAATGTAACTACAATTTAAGTATCTGTCGTTGAGCATGTGTTAATGGTTAATCGCTGACCGTTAAGCGTGAAATCCAAGAATTAGAAAAGGTGAACAGCGACTGGTCGGTCACGCGTTTTGAGATTAAGGTATCCGACTACGTTCGGAACCGTGATTTTGCAAAAGCGTGTAAATGGATAATATTTATGATATTTAGTGTCACTTAGATTAGAATACATGTATAAAATTGTTTTAAGGACATTATGACAAAAAAATTATTTAAATACAATATTTTGGCAAAAAATTAACTTAGAATAATCTTTTTTCCAAATGTTCTCCTTTTGTAAAAAATGCTTCTATTGTATTAATATTTAACCTGTATTCTGCTCAGACCTCTGTACAAAGGCTCAAATAGAATTTTTGTTCATAACTTGGAAGTCGGTTTATCCATGTTTTACGAAACCAGAAGGGAGAAATTTTAAGAAAATATGCCGATAATTATTTCAAAGGGTTGTAACTCTGAAAATACTGTAAATTTTTCAAAAATCATAGTTGAGCCTCTGTACAGAGGTCTGAGCTATATACAGGCAAAATATTAATACAATAGAAGCATTTTTTACAAAAGGAGAACATTTGGAAAAAAGGTTATTCTAAGTTATTTTTTGTCATAATGTCCTTAAAACAATTTTATACGTGTATTCTAATCTAAGTGACACTAAATATCATAAATATTATACATTTATGCGCTTTTTTAAAATCATGGTTCCGAACGTAGTCGGATACCTTAATAGTCGACGCAGAATCCACCAGGAATTGTGGAAGTAAACAACCTTGGAGCTGACCAAGCTATCGGGTTTCGAGAAGGATCATAACAAATGACTTCAACTCCAGATGAGTGAATTTCAATAATCTAGTACATCCGGTTAGGGTCAGGATTTCCGATTGCCTAGAATAAAGTTATAAAATTATATATTTCATAAAGTGCTAAAGGTAGAACAAAAGTAGCCATTTTAATGATCATGTTTGCTTCTTCCTCGAATCTTCTCCCGCCCAGAACCTTCGGATCGCAGCAAGGCTAGACCTTAAACCTTTCAATGGTTTCTTCATTAGTATTTGTTTGGAATGAGTGTAGATAGGTTTATATGTGTAAAAATGGTGATAGCTATCTAATATTGAATTTAGCTGGGTTTCAGAATCCTCGCAAACTAATGTGGAAAATTGCAGAGTAGACTGTGTTGGAGGAAGGTGAATCAAAAATTACTTCTTCATTCAACGATCATGCACCAGGACTTGAACCCCCGACACGCCAGCTACGAGTTCTTAACTCTCACCACTAGGCTACCGCGGCCATGCTGCATTACACGAGCCACTTTTATGCATAATTATTACTTCAAAAAGTTGTCGAAGTAGAACTAAATGCTTTCAGGGAATCATAAGATCATCTGCATTATTGGTATCTTTAATATATTTTTCAATTCCTACTATTAGCTCACAATCTCTCTCTATATATTTATTTATTTGTTTATTTATTTATCTTGGTGGAATTTTCAATTGTTAATAAAATATATTTTAAAGCTTTCAACTGAGCTGAAATTTTATATACATGATAATTTTGGATGACAATACAATCATTTAATTATAATTAATAAAAATTGAGTCAAACTAATTATATTTAAAGAATTATAAATACAGCTACGTTGGCATCATTTTTGGCGAGTTAACGACAATTTTGGCGACTAGCGTCAAAACTTGAAAAGGTTTTTTCCTCACGTTTTAAAGCATTCAGTTGAACTGAAATTTTATACACGATTGGTTTTGGATGACAATGCGATACTTTAATGATAATTAATAAAAATTAATTACCACTTAATGTTGTGATTCTGTCATATGTATATACATATTTATATTAATTGTAACTATTTAATAAAAAGTAGCTAAAATAAAGTTTTTCTTTGTTGATCTAAGTAGGAATTGACTAAAAAAAAAATTTTTTTTAATATTATTTATCTTAATTTAAGATTAATTGTAGTATTGGCAGCTAAACAACAAATAAATGCGCATTTCTCTCAATTGAACAATATTTCCTTGTTTCATATAAAAGGAATTGTTTGACAAAATGCATATCGGTACGAATCTTAGCCATTTCATTCGACTGTATCCGTACTCGTCCCCAATGTCAAAACAGTTTTACATCAAAAACTTTTTTTTTACTTTTTCCCAATATATTTTTCTTCCTGCATCTGTCTTTTAATTCAATTCTGTTATCTCTTCGAGTGTGGCTTCAAGGTTGGTGCTGAGAGCCGGTCAGTCGACATTGTTGAATATCTATCATTGTTATACCTTTCTTTGTCTCCTAGTAACCATAGCCGCGGGCCCTGGTATGACAAAAGGCTGGATAATACAAGATACCCGTAAGGCTACCTGAGGAATTGTACGGATTCGCTGTTCCCCCAGGCTTCTTAATTGGTCCAAAAAACAAAAGGTGCCTTTGTAGTCAAATGTCAATTGTGTTCCAGCGTCTGTCTGCCTGTCTGATTTTTTAATAATCGCAATTAGTTCGTGATTATTCAAACCTTTTGTGCAAAGTGATGTTGTAAGATTTTAACAGGAATCGCTGTTTCTAAGTATCTATGGTTTGTTCATTCAGCGTTAAGCTTTAGTTAATCGTTACTTTCGGCAAATCAAGGCCATTCACTGAAATTTGAGGGTAATTGTCGATTTTGCCGTGTTTGTGGATGATAGAATCTTTAAAAATTCTCGCAGATACCACATGTTATGTTTACAGGTCTTCACAGTTATCAAGTAATATAAAAAAAAATTTTAAGTCAATTCCTACTTAGATTAACAAAGAAAAATTTTATTTTAGCTACTTTTTATTAAATAGTTACAATTAATATAAATATGTATATACGTAGGACAGAATCACAACATTAAGTGGTAGTTAATTTTTATTAATTATCATTAAAGTATCGTATTGTCATCCAAAAAAATCGTTTATATAAATTTCAATTGAACTGAATACTTTAACACGTGAGAAAAAAAACCTTTTCAAGTTTTGACACAAGTCGCCAAAAATTATGCTAACGTGGTTGCATTTGTAATTCTTTAAATAATTAGTTTTAATCAATTAATGTTTATTAATTATTATATTATTGTATTGTCATCCAAAATAATTCTGTATATAAAATTTCAGCTCAATTGAGCGCTTTAAAATGTATTTTATTAACGATTGAAAATTCCACCAAGATCAATAAATAAATATATAAATAAATAAATATATAGAAATTGTGAGCTAATAGTAGGAATTGAAAAAATAATAGGGTCTAGCTTGTGTATAAAACTATTTGAAACGCCATGTATTTCACGTGAGTTGGTTGTTATTCAGTAAAGCTTTGTCTTGTAATTAAATCAAAAAGTTAAACTATAAATAACTATTCATTAAATTAAGTACAATAAAATATGAAAAATATAAATCGCAATTTAAAAGAGTTTCTTTTTTCACATACAAACAAAATTAAAATTTTTGCCTAACTTTCCTTCTTCAAGTTATGCAGTAAGAAAAATTATTCCCTGAATTAAAACGAAAATACTTTGAGTGAGGTGTATGCAATATTTCTTATTTAATTTTATGAAAATATTTTGTTAAGAATAGATAGAATTGTTTATAAAAGAAGTAGAAGCAAATACAAAGTAATGTAGTAACATTTTAACATCAAAATGCCTTAACTCTGGATACGCCAAGAAAGGAGACAAGTTAAAAAGAAATAGTTTAAAATTCTCAAAAGAAAAAAAAAACTACTTAAATGTGGCTTAAAGTTCTAAGTAGACTTTATTTTTGATTGTTTTTTTTTATTCCACAATAAATATAAGTTTGTATAGTACATAATCAGTTACTATTAATGAAAGAATTACTACTGAATTATGAAATTTTCCATACTTTCTATTCAATGATTTTATATTTTTTTATTTTTCATAAAATGGCAATGAGCGAAAGTAAAATAATTTTTCTTATTCTCTATAAAAATAAACAGGAGAATCAAAAGTAACATTGCAAAAAAAAATTTTAATTAAAATATTTACTAATAGCATTCTTACTTTTTGATACAGTTTAAGATGCCAATGATATCAAAGTATTCTTTTTGATTTTCCTCCTAGTATATAATAACCTAAATTGACTTATAAGAGATTTATGTTATACAAGAATGTGGAATAGCAATTTTAAACACGTAAAAGGAAAATTGTTATTTTTGATGGAATTTTAGAACAAATGAAATTTTGAAGTATAAACATCAATGAAATTTGGTAACTTATTACTGGTATATGTACTTACAGTGTTTATATAAATATTACTTTTAATCCTAATTCTTCATTAAAATTTTAAATTAAATTATGAGTCAAAGAAGAAAAGTTCAAAATATTCTATTAAAAGAATATTTTAAAGTATAAAAGTTGTTTCATTTTTGCACATTTTCTTTAGTGCAGTCTTTTAACGTTTCATTTTTAACTACTGTTGGGATCTGCAACCTTTAAAACTCGAGATCTATATCAATAAATCTAAAAATGATCCGTGGGCCACAGGACTGTCAAAAAAATAATGTAGTCAGGAAATTTAAATAAAAAAAGGGAGTTTTTTTTTTGTCTTACAAGACTAGAAACGATTCTAAGGGAAGAGAGGGTGTTGCATACTTGTATATATACATATATCGGTCTCAAAAACGTTAAAAGTAAGTCGAATTTTTGAATGTTATAGATAAAAGTCCACCTTTTCTTCTGAAAAGTTCCAAGATTTTATGCATGGTCATATTTTTTATTTTTAAAATTATTTAAGATACAATGAAATTTTTGAAAATTTTATCTCTAATAGATATCAAGCATATCAATAAAATGTTTTAAATATCAAGAATAACAGAAGAAATGGCGTTTTTTTACGACAAGAAGTAGACAAGCCAATTTTTCCTGAAATTACCTCAGATTCAAATGAAGGATCACAAAAATGCCTTCACCAGGGCACGGGTTGAAGACCCCTAAACTACGGCATTTTTGTATGCTAGTTCGCCAGTTTTTTAGAATAAGTAACTTGGAACTTTTCTTTCCGAATTTCCCTTTTTTCCTTCCTCATTTTTGTAACATTTCATACCAATTTTAAATATTTTTCTGTAAAAAAAAAAAACGTTTTATATACAGTGGGTGATCGGTTAACGAACACTTTCACGAAAGATTTTTGTGTTCGGATAATGAACAAAACGAATTCTAACGAACACTTCTCGGCTTTGAAAAAAAATTAATATTAAACATTTGTTATCATTTTGCATACAAAATAAGATCACTGAAAGGAGAAATGTTTAAAGCATGCTTAGTATTGATAATTACTAAATGAAACTTGAATTAACAATGAATTTAAAGGTCATTCAATAATTATGACTAAAATCAATACACACTTGAATACTAGAATTTCAATATGAATATCAATATTTTCTGACAGCTGATAAGTTATGGGCGAGTGGATTTGCTGACATGGCAAATAAATTAAGCGAATTCTTAATTTTTTCAAACAGCGCAGACTATAAAATATAAAGGTGCCGATGACGTACTACCGGTGTAAAAATACGTGAAATATGAGAAACGGACTAAAAATCGTTTTTCATCTCTCCTGAATTATGTTGCTTACCTATTAAACTTCAAAGTTCTATTGAAAAAAAAATTCCAATAGAATATTCATACAATTTAGACCATCAGTTTCGGTTTGGATTTCATTTTTTTAGGGTCTCCAGAACGAATTAATCGATTTCACATAGAAGTCTATGGTGATTCGATGATCGGTTAACGAACAATTCGGATAGCGAACGTAGTCTTGGAACGGATTATGTTCGTTAACCGATCGCCCACTGTATATATATATTACACTGAAAAACTACTCGGTAAGCTGCTCTGTTTGGATCTAATACCTATGATTGAATGACAAGGGCTACACCACAGAAGCAAACCATCTCCAAGATTTCTTACCACTTCATAATAAGGAATTTAAGCCCTAGTTACATTTAAAGAGCAACATTCTTTATTACATTTTAGTTCAAGAACCCAACAAAAAATGATATCCTTAAAATAAACTCTAAATAGAAAAATTCGCCAAGGGTTTATTTCTGTAGTTACATTAAATTACTGAAGATAAAAATCAACTATACAAGAAACAGGTTTAAACTTTTCTTAACAATGTGAACCAAATTGTGCATCAAAAAGTGAGATTGAGAGATAAAAACAATAATATATATTTATATATATAATATGGAATTAGAAATAGCCAACAGTAAAGGGGCAAAAAGGGGAAAAAATTCCCAGCATATGTGCCCTTTAATGTTTACAAAGGCTCGTGGCTTTTTACAGGCTGACAGATAAATGAAAACCTTACGGACCTTAAATATCACACATAGGAAACACTAAGGGATAAAACGAACTAACAAAAAGAAATACAGACCTTAGTGTATATTCAGACTGAAAAGGAAGCTAAAAGAAAAACAAGACGATGTTTTCTGTTGTGGGGGGTGATGAGGCGAGGGGGGATCGTGCAATCCTCTTCGCTTGAAAATAGTATAACTTGACAATGGACGGCGAAAATAAGATTTCAGGTCTTTCAGAATTCAGGCTTTGCTTCGTGCAGGGATTGAAATTTTGTTATTTTTGTAATTCCCCTCTTTTTTTCCCCTGATTTTTATTTATTTTTTTTATATATATATATTTTTTTTTATTCACTCGGCTCTTTTGTTGATTCGTTTCGACGCCTTTTGTAGTCCAGTCTTCTTTTTTTATCATTCTTTTTTTTTTTCCTTTCTTTTCTTCTTCCCCTCCCCCCTTTTGTTGGAATGGACTTTCGGCTTTTGTTAGAACGTTCGGAGATGTTCATTCCACTGTACCGGAGCCATTAAGTTTGTCTACGAATTCATACCATTCCAAAAAGGTAGAGCGAAAAGTTTTTAGAGAATATTTTTTTTTCTCTCTCTGTCGTCCACCCCTCCTTCTCTCTGCCCATTTCTCTAGGAAAAAGCTGATGGTTTTTGTGGTCTATAAGCCCAGAAATGGAACTAGAGATGGGGGTGGGGGGATTTAACAGCCATACCATAGCCGAGAAACTTTTATGTTTTTAAAAGAACTTATCATTATGTGCTTCGTCTGTACCATATAAAAGTTGTCGCCATTTCAGTTTGAAAACGTGGACTATTTGAGAACAAGTGAAAGGAGTGTAACGCTTATTGGTCGGGAGTTTCGTTTTAAATGTCGAATTTGGGACCTTCTATTTAAAGTTCTCTTTCTTTTCAAATCAAAATATTTGATCTAACACACTTTAATTTGTATCGGCTTTGTTTGATATTTGGCGCAATAAAAATATGCTTAAGGCTGTTTTTGTGGTTAATGTTAAAGAATAGGACCCAAATTTGGAACAATTTTTCAAATATAAAAGAAATGAAAAATTAATATGATATTCTTGCTTCACTATCCTTTAAGAGCAGTATTTTTTTTTTTATCATACTTCCCATTTTTAACCGAGTTGATTCATTTTTTCTGGTATAAAATGTGTTTCATGTTTTTTCTCCTATATCGTAATGTTAAATGGGCTACGCCTTCATGTATTAAAACGAAAAAGAAAATATTCATGGAATATTTTGAAATTTTTAAAAACACTTGTTAACAGAGGTATGAGCTAAGATATTGCAAATTTCAATGGAAATTGAGGCATTTTTCTGTCTGAAAATGTGCTTCGCGTTTAGTTCAAGCTCTCGTACTTTTACTGAAAACAGCCTTAAAGTATCCGACTACCCTAAAATCATGATCTTTTTAAAAAATTGACATTTTTTTTTTATGATTTTATTTTATAAGCTATCTTGTTAGCTTTATAAGAAAAAACAAGTTTTTTTTTTATTTTCCATTCACTAGAACAAAAACTGCAAGTGTTTTAGTAAAAGCAGATGCCATAACTTTACATAAGATATCAAACTTTAAAGTGCGTTTTATTCGAATTAGGTTTTTTTTTCCGAAAAGCTCAAACGGGGACAGCGATTGCTCAAAAAGATTTTAAAATAATTTGCTGATATTTTGTGTGTATGTTCTGTACAATAGTAGAAGAGTTTTAACCTTCAGATTTATCAATCACTGTTTTATTACAAAATTTACAGTTCTTAATGAGAATGTAATCACAGTTTTTTTAAGCAATTTCATATAGACACTAAGATAAAGTGATCTGGTTTTTGCAAAAATTAAAATATCTCTTATCCTGAAGGTCATTTCAAAAAGGAATAGCAAAGTAATACATCAAAATTGAGAATTTGATCATTTACTATTTGTCAGAGTATCATTTACTATTTGGGCCCCGTTTATGTAATTTTTTGTCAATTTTTACCCATTTTAGTAGTAATGATTATTTATTTTTCTCTTCTTAATTTTTGCCGTTTTTTCTTAAAATGTACTAAATACATCTAAAAACCTTTAAAAAAGAATTTCATATCTTCATTTTTTTTTAAATTGTCGCAAGTGGATACTTTAATGTGTTAGTTTGTAAAAAGGAAGAAATATGAGATGCAAAGATGCATAAACTGCAGTCTGTGGACATTAATAAGTAAATGTTTATTAACGTCGCAGTATAAAACAATACCAGAGCTATTGGCGGTGGACCTCGCCAATAGCTCAAATGACTAAGTTGACACCTGAGCTGGACACCCTCTCCGAACTACAACATCCGCCAATGGTAGGATTTTGAGCATTAGGGCTCGAATTCATGACACGCCGGTCATGTGACCATAACTTGGCTATTGCGGCCATCCAAGAAACTTTAGACAGTCTCCTATTGGCTTAAGCGCAGACCGCTATTTATTACATTTATTGCAGTTTTTTTTTTTTTTTTATCTTCAATTAAAATGAATTTTCCCTGACTCATTTTATTTTGGATAACTACCATAAACTTTTTTTTCCTATTTCAAAGGAAATTTCTGAGTAATCCAATGAAGTATAAGTTGGAAAAATTGATAATATGATGTCCTTCAATGATTGTTTTTCTGATTTTAAAAAAAAAGCATTAAATTCTTTGATGGATTTATCTAATATTTCTTTTTCATCATTTTGCCCTAAGCTTGTTTCAAATAGATAAAACGCTGAGAATTCACGAAAAAAATTTATTAAAATTTAGTTGTTCATTGCTAAATAATTGTAAATAATTTCTAAGTAAAACAACTCAAATCAATTTTAAAAATCCTGTATTTACTAAGAGATATTTTTAGCCATGTGTGTATATATATATATTAACAATTCTTAATGTAAAAACAATAGATTGATAAAATTTAAATTCCCAGTTTCAGGTAACAAAATCCCAGTGACAACTACTTTAGTTCTATGCAGATGTATAGCGGAGAATATTAGGGACCCCCTGCAAAGTCAGGTTTTGGGCCCCAAGCCCTACTTGGCGTCAATCAGGCCTTGGGCCCCCCGAGTACCCTGTGCCCCTCCCAGCGTTGCGGCGGTGTACGTTACACCACTGATTCTCAGTGACTGTATCTTAGTGCATTTTCATTCATAAAATAATTTTTTTTCGTAACGATTTCTGAAAAAAGTTAGAAAATACTGGTAAAATACTTCATTTTTACTTGTTACTGACAATATTAAATCTGTAAAAATTTATATTGTTTTTCCATATGTGCCACAGATAACATAATATCATAAAACATATTTACAAATCTGCCATAAAAATTTTATATATAATTTAATATCTGCTTTTATTAGACTTATGATAGCAGTTATTGGGACTTACCTTATAATTTTGAATCACGTTTAGAACACCAATATATTGCAATTTTGAATCGTAGTCAGGTGATGAGGAATAACATTTTGGTATGATATTCAATTCATTTCTTTATTTTTTCACCAGCTCGTACGAGAGCTCTGAGACTCTGTTGGAATTAATTCATTCGAGTTCCCTCCGTTCGGTACGACGTTCAGTGTTGGAATCTGGTTTTGAATTCACAATCAACCACCTATGAATTTCTCAACTTGCCCGAAGAAGGTTACCCTTGTCATTCATTGAGTGAAACATGAAATGAAGAAGAAATGCGAACAGAGTAAATAAATGTGACGACGAAGCAAATTTAGAAGATGACCAGAGTCTTGACGATTGTTCTCTGGCCTGTTTTTATGAATTTGCTCGGGGGTTGTACCAAACACTCATAAAAGAAATGAATAAAGAACTAAATGGTTCTTTCAATTGTAAGAACTTATTTAGAACTGTTCACTCGAGAAGAAGAATACTTGATGTAACTAGGATTTATTTCCTTTGTTGTTTCCTTATTGTTTGTTTTTTCACATAATGATGATTTGACTATAGTAGCCGAGCGGTTATGGTCATAATCGCAGCCAAAGTGTTGTGGGTTCGAGTCCTGGTGCCACTGAAGACCCGCCGTGTAGGGGAAGTCGAGGCGATCTTAAATCTGTCGAGGCTCAATGTCCTCCCGTTGGAGTGGTGTGGAATTTAGAAGATGGGCTATTAGCTCAGGTGCCGTCCTCTTCACTTGACTATGGTTCAAAATTACGAGGTCCCTCGCCAATAGCCCTCGTGTTGC
>BMAV01018646.1:70982-86264 GCA_019973955.1 Trichonephila inaurata madagascariensis | reverse complement strand
AAATTCCAATAGAATATTCATATAATTTAGACCATCAGTTTCGGTTTTGATTTCATTTTTTTAGGGTCTCCAGAACGAATTAATCGATTTCACATAGAAGTCTCTATGGTGATTCGATGATTGATTAACGAATAATTCGGATAGCGAACGTAGTCTTGGAACGGATTATGTTCGTTAACCGATCGCCCACTGTATATATATATTATTACACTGAAAAACTACTCGGTAAGCTGCTCTGTTTGGATCTAATACCTATGATTGAATGACAAGGGCTACACCACAGAAGCAAACCATCTCCAAGATTTCTTACCACTTCATAATAAGAAATTTAAGCCCTAGTTACATTTAAAGAGCAACATTCTTTATTACATTTTAGTTCAGGAACCCAACAAAAAATGATATCCTTAAAATAAACTAAATGGAAAAATTCGCCAAGGGTTTATTTCTGTAGTTACATTAAATTACTGAAGATAAAAATCAACTATACAAGAAACAGGTTTAAACTTTTCTTAACAATGCGAACCAAATTGTGCATCAAAAAGTGAGATTGAGAGATAAAAACAATAATATATATTTATATATATAATATGGAATTAGAAATAGCCAACAGTAAAGGGGCAAAAAGGGGAAAAAATTCCCAGCATATGTGCCCTTTAATGTTTACAAAGGCTCGTGGCTTTTTACAGACTGACAGATAAATGAAAACCTTACGGACCTTAAATATCACACATAGGAAACACTAAGGGATAAAACGAACTAACAAAAAGAAATACAGACCTTAGTGTATATTCAGACTGAAAAGGAAGCTAAAAGAAAAACAAGACGATGTTTTCTGTTGTGGGGGGTGATGAGGCGAGGGGGGATCGTGCAATCCTCTTCGCTTGAAAATAGTATAACTTGACAATGGACGGCGAAAATAAGATTTCAGGTCTTTCAGAATTCAGGCTTTGCTTCGTGCAGGGATTGAAATTTTGTTATTTTTGTAATTCCCCTCTTTTTTTCCCCTGATTTTTATTTATTTTTTTTATATATTTTTTTTTTATTCACTCGGCTCTTTTGTTGATTCGTTTCGACGCCTTTTGTAGTCCAGTCTTCTTTTTTTATCATTCTTTTTTTTTTCCTTTCTTTTCTTCTTCCCCTCCCCCCTTTTGTTGGAATGGACTTTCGGCTTTTGTTAGAACGTTCGGAGATGTTCATTCCACTGTACCGGAGCCATTAAGTTTGTCTACGAATTCATACCATTCCAAAAAGGTAGAGCGAAAAGTTTTTAGAGAATATTTTTTTTCTCTCTCTCTGTCGTCCACCCCTCCTTCTCTCTGCCCATTTCTCTAGGAAAAAGCTGATGGTTTTTGTGGTCTATAAGCCCAGAAATGGAACTAGAGATGGGGGTGGGGGGATTTAACAGCCATACCATAGCCGAGAAACTTTTATGTTTTTAAAAGAACTTATCATTATGTGCTTCGTCTGTACCATATAAAAGTTGTCGCCATTTCAGTTTGAAAACGTGGACTATTTGAGAACAAGTGAAAGGAGTGTAACGCTTATTGGTCGGGAGTTTCGTTTTAAATGTCGAATTTGGGATCTTCTATTTAAAGAGTTCTCTTTCTTTTCAAATCAAAATATTTGATCTCTGTATCGGCTTTGTTTGATATTTAGCGCAATAAAAATATGCTTAACGCTGTTTTCGGTTAATGTTAAAGAATAGGACCCGAATTTGGAACATTTTTTTCAGATATAAAAGAAATGAAAAATTAATATGATATTCTGGCTTCACTATCCTTTAAGAGCAGTATTTTTTATGATTCTTCCCATTTTTAACAGAGTTGATTCATTTTTTCTGGTATAAAATGTGTTTCGTGTTTTTTAACCTATATCGAAATGTTAAATGGGATACACCTTCACGTATTAAAACAAAAAGAAAATATTCATGGAATATTTTGAAATTTTTAAAAACACTAAAGAGGTATGAGCTAAGATATTGCAAATTTCCATGGAAATTGAGGCATTTTTCTGTCTGAAAATGTGCTTCGCGTTTAGTTCAAGCTCTCGTACTTTTACTGAAAACAGCCTTATGGTATCCGACTACCCTAAAATCATGATCTTTTTAAAAAATTGACAATTTTTTTTTATGATTTTATTTTATAGGCTATCTTATTAGCTTTATTAAAAAAAACAAGTATTTTTATTTTCCATTCACTAGAACAAAAACTGCAAGTGTTTTAGTAAAAGCAGATGCTGTAACTTTACATAAGATTTTAAACTTTACAGTGCGTTTTACTCGAAATGGGTTTTTTTTTTTTTTTTCGAAAAGCTCAAACGGGGACAGCGATTGCTCAAAAAGTTTTTTAAATAATTTGTTGAAATTTTGTGTGTATGTTCCGTAAAATAGTAGAAGAGTTTTAACCTTCAGATTTATCAATCACTGTTTTGTTACAAAATTTACAGTTCCTTACGAGAATGTAATTGTTTTTTTAAGCAATTTCATATAACTAAGATAAAGTTCTCTAGTTTTTACAAAAATTAGAATATCTCTTATCCTGAAGGTCATTTCAAAAAGGAATAGCAAAGTAATACATCAAAATTGAAAAAAAATTGAGAATTTGATCATTTACTATTTGTACAGAGCGGGCCCCGTTTATGTAATTTTTTGTCAATTTTTACCCATTTTAGTAGTAATGATTATTTATTTTTCTCTTAATTTTTGCCTTTTTTTTCTTAAAATGTATTAAATAAATCTAAAAACCTTAAAAAAATCTTTATACCTCCATTTTTTTTTAATCGTCGCAAGTAGTTGCATACTTTAATGTGTTAGTTTGTAAAAAAGAAGGAATATAAGATGCAAAGATGCATAAACTGCAATCTGTGTGGATCTTAATAAGTAAATGTTTATTAACGTCGCAATACCAGAACTATTGCGGTGGACCTCACCAATAGCTCAAATGACTAAATTGACACCTGAGCTGGCCACCCTCTCCGAACTACAACATCCGCCAATGGTAGGATTTTGAGCATTAGGACTCGAATTCATGACACGCCGGTCATGTGACCATAACCAGGCTATTGCGGCCATCCAAGAAACTTTAGACAGTCTCCTGTTGGCTTAAGAGCAGACCGCTATGTATTACATTAATTGCAGTAATTTTTTTTATCTTCAATAAAAATGAATTTTCCTTGATTCATTTTATTTTGGATAACTACCATTAACGTTTTTTTCCAATTTCAAAGGAAATTTCTGAGTAACCCAGTGAAGTATAAGTTGGAAAAATTGATAATATGATGTCCTTCAATGATTGTTTTTCTGATTTTTTTAAAAAAAAAAGCATTAAATTCTTTGATGGATTTATCTAATATTTCTTTTTCATCATTTTGCCCTAAGCTCGTTTCGTATAGATAAAACGCTGAGAATTCACGAAAAAAATTATTAAAATTTCGTTGTTCATTGCTAAATAATTGTAAATAATTTCTAAGTAAAACAACTCAAATCTATTTTATAAAAATCCTGTATTTATTAAGAGATACTTTTGGCCATGTGTGTGTGTATTAACAATTCTTAATGTAAAAACAATAGATTGATAAAATTTAAATTCCCAATTTCGGGTAACAAAATCCCCATTGACAACAACTTAAGTTCTCAGCAGTGGCATAACGAAGAATATTAGGGCTCCCCTACAAAGTCAGGTTTGGGGCCCCATGCCATACTTGGCGTCAGTCAGGCCTTGGGCCCCCGAGTACCCTGTGCCCCTCCCAGCGTTGCGGGGGTGTACGTTACACCACTGATTCTCAGTGACTGTATCTTATTAGTACATTTCCATTTATAAAATAATTTTTTTTTCGTAACGATTTCTAAAAAAAAGTTAGAAAATACTGGTAAGATACTTAATTTTCACTTGTTAGTGACAATATTAACTCTGTAAAAATTTATATTGTTTTTCCATATGCCACAGATAACATAATATTATAAAACATATTTACAAATCTGCCATAAACATTATATATAATTTAATACCTGCTTTTATTAGACTTGTTAGCAGTTATTGGGACTTACCTTATAATTTTGAATCACGTTTAGAACACCAATATATTGCAATTTTGAATCGTAGTCAGATGATGAGGAATAACATTTTGGTATGATATACAATTCATTTCTCTTTATTTTTTCACCAGCTCATACGAGAGCTCTGAGACTGTTGGAATTAATTCATTCGGGTTCCCTCCGTTCGGTACGACGTTCGGTGTTGGAATCTGGTTTTGAATTTACAATCAACCACCTATGAATTTCTCAACTTGCCCGAAGAAGGTAATACCCTTGTGACTCATTGAGGTAAACATGAAGTGAAGAAATACTGAGATATAAGAATGAAATGCCAACAGAGTAAATAAATAAATCTGACGACGAAGCAAATTTAGAAGATAACCAGAGTCTTGACGATTGTTCTCTGGCTTGCCTTTATGAACTTGCTTAGGGGTTGCACCAATCACTCATAAGGGAAATGGATAAAGAACTAAATGGTTCTTTCAATTATAAAAACGTATTTCGAACTGTTCACTCGAGAAGAAGAATATTTGGTGTAACTATGATTTATTTCCTTTGTTGTTTCCTTATTGTTTGTGTTTTCACATAATGATGATTTGACTATGGTAGCCGAGTGGTTATAGTCGCAATCACAGCCGGAGTGTTGCGGGTTCGAGTCCTGGTGCCACTGAAGACCCGCCGTGTAGAAGTCGCTGCGAGCTGAAATCTGTCGAGGCTCAATGTCCTCCCGTTGAAGTGGTGTGGAAGTTCGAAGATGGGGTATCAGCTCAGGTGCATTCCTCTTTACTTGGCTATGGTTCAAAATTACGAGGTCCCTCGCCAATAGCCCTCGTGTTGCTTTTTAGTGCAAACTTAATGTAACTCTTACTCTCACTCAGAGAATTGGTAGCGCATGCGCATCAAAGATAATTTTCTTTAATGGAGAAATCCGCGTGTGTTTAAATATCCTCGAATTTAGGAGTTCTTTTAATATATATATATATATTCTAGACTTTAAATGTTACAGTTAAAGTATTTACGTAATTTTCTTAATTTCTTGTTAAAAGTACTTCATTTTTACTATAAATTTCGATTACTAAGATTAAAAAAAAGTATTAAAAGATGACCTGATAGTTACGAAGTTTCGAGGAAATTATTTCTTTCAATATTATATATTAGTTTTTATTTACCTTTGGAAATACAATTATTAAAAAGAGTCATTTACAAATATTTCTTCAATCAAGCTTAGGCATTTTCTTTGATAAAAAAAATTTATTTCCAGTAAAAATTTTAATCATGTTATGAACTAAAGTGAGCATTATTCATAGAAAACCTTTGGGAAGAAAAATAGATATCAGTTTCATTTTGTTATTTCTTGTAAATATCCATACATTGAATATTCTCTTTCAAAATAATCAAATTTACCTCTTTATGTTACAGAAGATATTTGTGACTTAAAATAGCTTTACATTTTAATTTAAAATTTTGTTTACTTGATATCGATACGAAAATAAATTAGAACTATTTTGAATTTATATTTTGAAGCATTATATTTTATCAATAAATAATAATGGATTTCCTGTATCATAATCATCAAAACGTTCGCGTAATTTCTTTTGTCGAATATCTTTGTTGAATATCTCTATGAATATATCTCTTGATGGAATATTTTTAAAATAAATCATAAAATCCCTTTATAAAATAAGAAAAAAAATTCTTTCTTTTAATCACAACTATTTTTTAAGGAAATTGAATCTGTTTCTCCAGGAAAAAGTTTTTGACTATCGGATCCTATTTATTTAAATTAGTTTTGATCCATCTTTCCAAAAATTACTTCAGAGTCAGAATAAATGAAAACTTGAATAGAGAAATAGATGAGAATAGATTTATATCGTCATACTTACATTAAAATGCATATCTTATTCTGTTATATGTCATCTTTCTATCAATAAATGGTAAATATCGTAAAGATCAAAATTCATTATCATTAAATATCAATTATCGAAAATAGTCCAGTTCGTAGATGCTTTCTAAATTTTAAAAGATTAATGTAAATACATATAAAATACTATAAACTATAATTACAAAGTGTAAAGTGCTTTTCATTATCGATGATAATACTTTTTTTTATTATTTGAAATGGTG
Source organism: Trichonephila inaurata madagascariensis (assembly GCA_019973955.1). Classification (NCBI taxonomy): domain Eukaryota; kingdom Metazoa; phylum Arthropoda; class Arachnida; order Araneae; family Nephilidae; genus Trichonephila; species Trichonephila inaurata. Next base: position 80,107 of record BMAV01018646.1, on the reverse strand, counting down.
CCTGTATTTTTTTTTTAAAAAAAGAAATAACTAATGGTTATAGTTTTTTATAATTTTAGAATTATAAAACTTTAAGGTATCCGACTACGTTCAGAACCATGGTTTTAAAAAAGAGCATAAATGGATAATTTTCATGATATTTAGTGTCCCTTAGTTTAGAATATATGTATAAAATTGTTTTAAGGACATTATCACAACAAAAAAATTATTTAAATACAATATTTTGGCAAAAAATTAACTTAAAATATACTTTTTTCAAAATGTTTTCCTTTTGTAAATAATGCTTCTATTGTATTAATATTTTGCCTTTCTATAGCTCAGACCTCTGTACAGAGGCTCAACTACGATTTTTGAAAAATTCAAATTATTTTCAGAGTTACAACCATTTGAAATAATTATCGGCGTATTTTCTTAAAATTTTTCCCTTCTGTTTTCGTAAAACATGGATAAACCGACTTCCGAGTTATGCATTTCAAAAATTCTGGTTGAGCCTCTGTACAGAGGTCTGAGCTGAATACAGGTAAAATATTAATACAATAGAAGCATTTTTTACAAAAGGAGAACATTTGGAAAAAAGGTAATTCTAAGTTAATTTTTTGCCAAAATATTGTATTTAAATAATTTTTTTTGTCATAATGTCCTTAAAACAATTTTATACATGTATTCTAATCTAAGTGACACTAAATATCCTAAATATTATTCATTTACACGCTTTTGCAAAATCACGGTTCCGAACGTAGTCGGATACCTTAAAACTATTTTAAACAATAAAATGGCTATTTTTTTGTGTATATTATTCTTTTTCTTCAATCCTAACATAAAAGCACATTATGTTAGACTAATATTAGCTTATGTTGAATATTCGTGTTCATTATATATTAATAATTTTTCAATGACATTCTTCACTGAAACTTTTTTATTCTAATTAAAACAATTTATTTTTCAGAAGAACCATCGAAATTCTATTCTTTGAAAATTCCACTGCTTGGGAGTATAAGAGGTAAGTTATTAATTTTTCCTTCACTAAATATATATAACCATATACTAAATTGCCACAAGCCTAAAAAAGCAAAGCACTTAATGGTAATGCAACAAGATAGTATAGGTCAAAAATAAGATAGCCTCATTAGTACAATAACAAAAAAAAAACTTTAAACCTTAAGAACTGAGATTGCCGGGTTAAACATTGTTTTAAAGCCAGCCAATTTCCCCTATGTTTGCCAAAACTAATAAACTGCACGAAAACAGTATTGAATGTATATATACATTGTTTACCTAGATCGTATTTAATCCAATATTGTCTATTTAAATTAAATAACTATTAATTTATGGTCTATTTAGAAAAATAACGTATAAGAGAACTTTTGGTACTTACGTATTATAGCAACCGTATTGGCGACATTATCTGAAGGGAAACACATGGTTGCCGATTCAACGCTTGCCACACATGCGAAATCTGGGTTGCCAGCTTGGCGAATTATCTTGAACACTGGTATTGTTGCAATAATACGTTAGTACCGACCTGTTATTTACATTTTAATTTAATGCTTAATTTTTTAAAAAATTATTATTTTTTTCTTTATTAGATTACCTTTCTAAGATTTCGGAATGGAATAGAGATAAAACTTAATTCGGATTTATTATTCTCAAATTAATTTCATGTGGTTTTACTGGATTATAATTAACTTAATATGTGGAACTTTCACATGAATTTTTAAATCTTTATATTTAAACAAATCAATTTTAATGGTATATTAACAGCCACTAAGAAACAATTTTTTTTTAGTGTTAAGTAAAATTAAAAATAAAATTGAATTCAAACAACTAATCTATTATTTTCATGAAGTAATTTTGGTTTCCTTTCTGAATTTATATTTTTTTCGTAACTGAAGTGTTGAAATTGTTATGATAAATAAAAATAATCTATCGAAACCGGTTAAATAACTCTTGAATTGTTTTCTAGTGTGAATTCTAACTACAGAGAATTTTTTTTTTCAGAACCGTATTATTTTTATAAATAAACCCTTCCAAAACTTTTGTCTACTAAATCATCTTATTCAAAGCAAAATAACAAAATTACGGATTTTACTTATAAAGGATAGCTTTTAATATTTAAAAACGATTTATTTATGAAACTTCTCTTCAAAAGTTTCATTATAATTTTATTATTTACTTCGAGTTCCTAAATATGTTTGTATTTTTAACATAATTCCATATTTATTCTTTCGTCTTGTATATATTAATTTATATACACGATTAAAAAAAGTCATATAGAATAATTAGAATGAGACATTAATCAAACCTGCTTCAATATGGTTCTAAAATTCTACAGTTCTATTTCCTCAATGAATTTGTCTTAAAAAATAATTATCATATAAAAATTTAGTAATAAATATATATCTTTTTTTTTTCTTACATTTTTACAATTCATTTTTCTAAAACGTTTATTCATATATTTAAATATTTTTAAATTTAAAAAAAAAAAGAAAAAAGAACCGGTTTAAATTTATAATTTCTATGGTTCCTGTGTATTAAAACAATTTTCATTCTTTTCTAATAAGAAAAAAAATAAATATAACTGAATATTTTTTTTAAAACTTAGATTATATTAATATTTTCCTAACTTAGAAAGTATCCTTGTTTAAATTCTAAAGAATAACTCAAAAGAAGTGATGTGTTCCTTAGAACTTATAAAAGGGAGATTTTCCCTTTTTCTGATTCTTTGTGCAAAGACATTTTTTTTTTTAAACGTTCTTTTTTTTTCCTTCGAATATTTTTTTGCGCGGAACATGTTTTTGTTAAGACTAACGTGATAAAATATCTACAGATTTGTTGTACACTTTTTGCATTGTTATATTTTTGTGTATAAAAGTTTTGCTCTAAAAGCAAAAAAAATTCTTCAAGCTTTTAATAGAAATGTAGTTTTAAAAAAAAAATACTAAATATTTTTTTTTACTGGTGAACTAATGTGTTATTTTATTTAATGCTTAAGAAAACAATATATTAAGAATAAGAGTCATAAAACATTTCGGGAACAATAATAAAAAAACCACCATTGATCCTGTATTTTTTTTTTTTGAATATTGAGAGCACTTTTTTTTTAAAACTTAACTATCTTAGCATTTTTAAAGAATAAAATTTCTAAATAATTTTTATTACATGCTACCTCCTTTTACATTGCTTATATTTCACTCTATAACAATTCTTATGCATAAGTCGTCATTCACGATTTCAAAATATAACAATCACAAGAAATATTAATTATTATAGAGATCATTTATGAAGACTCTATTAATATAGAGTTTTCATAACAGAGCTCAAAAAGCTTTTAAGAAGACACTTCCCCCTAAAATGTGGCCCAACTATCAATTTCTATATTACCTTATTTTAGTTGTGCGTCTTTTTTAAATATGTGTACAAAATTTTTGTAGCTCTAGCTTCATTATTTAACCAGTTATTTAACTTTTTTGACAACTTGACGAAGCGAAAACCGAAACCAGAAAACAAGATGTTTGCATTTTTTGCTGGTTTTTATCACGTCAGGATTTTATTTTTCACGGTAATCGTATATTTAAAACACCGGGTGTTCTAAATGAATATCGGAGTTTTAACGCTTATAATATTTATTACATATAACTTACAAGAACAATTCATACATCGAATGAAAGAGTAACTGAAACAGTTTTACCTACAAGCTTACAAATGTTCAATATGAGCCTCATTCGTCACACGGCGCACATCAAGTCGATAGGCGAGTTCATCCTAAACTTTTAGTGTGTCTGAGGTAATTTTTGCAACTGCTGCTTCAATCTTGTGTCTTAAGTCTTGAAGGTCAGCTAGTAGTGGTGGTATGTACACACAATCCTTAATGAACCCCCACAGATAAAAATCACATGGCGTCAGATCGGGTGAGCGTGGAGGCCATGCGAAGCAAGCTTTATCTTAAAGGCCCTTTGCGTAAAATCTATTGGTCGAGAACAGTGATCTTCAAACAATCGCGTACTGAGAGATGCCAGTGAGGGGGTGCACCATCTTGATGCTAAATTAAGTTATCTGGTTCCCTTTCTTTCATTTGAGGAAATAGCCGTAGTTGTAGAGCATCAGGATAGGCAGAACCAGTTACAGTTGGTTCTCCAAAAACGAAAGGCCCATACACTTTCCGTCGAGATATGGCACAAAAAACATTCAATTTAGGCGAGTCTCGTTGCGATTCTAGCACCTCGGGAGGATTTTCTAAGCTCCAGATGTGCGCATTATGAGTTTCACAAGTCTACTGAGGTGTCCATCGGAAAGCTCGTTGCACAGTAATAGCAGATTTTGTCTTTGCAAATTGGGGAACACAAAACTCCTTCTGTTCTCAAGTCGCCATTTTTCTATTAGCGCGCTGATCGGTGGGGAAGTGCGGAAAAAATTAATATGCATTTCACGCGCATGCGCACACATGCCAGCAAACAAAACCATATTGAACCCAACTCTGAATGTACCACTGTAACGTTTCCCCGCCTCGCAACTCCACGATCAGCTTTCCTTTTTAGATAACATACGTCGCTCATACCCACACGTGCATCCCTAAAATATTACAGGGTCCTTTCATCTGGCATCTCACCGACAACCGATGGCCGTGAGAAAACCCACAGCTGGATTTAGACCTGCGAATCGAACCTCGAGTGAAATTCAAGGTGTAAGAAGGGATCGCCCCACTCCTAAGAGAGTAGAGGGGGGCAGTCCGTTTGAAACACTCGAAAAGTAATGTTGTGTTTCCCTCCTCCATTACCAATAACATATTCTGTAGTATTGAAATACTCAGTAGCTTAAATAACTTGTATCTAAATGTAAATACTGTAATTAATAGCTGCAAATGTAATAAATCAATATTTTAATTTCTTAAGTCTCACACTACCAGAAGCGCACACAGAAGTTTTCCAAGGAGGGGTCCCGGGTCGAAAGTCCACCATTCTTGTATCATGCTCCTTTTGATATTGTCAATTTTGGGGAACAAAAAACAGTAAAAATCTAATTATTGAATAAATAATTAGCATTAATTAATAAAATTAATCATTAAAAACAAATATTTAATTAAATTTTACGTATTATATACTTAAAATTATAATCAATCGGGAAAAATCAAGGGCTTTGGGGGCGGTCCGTACTTCCCTCAAGGAGAACACCCCCTTGTGTGCGCCACCTAGGACCCTTGGACCTGGGACACCCTCCTTGTGGGCGCCACCGCACACTACCCATCTGTTTTCATAAATCGCCACACCACTTTTAGATTAAACTTTATCTTTCAACGCTCTGCATGAGTAAAAAATAAATTTATAAATTTTAAATTTAAAAAAAAACTGATGTATTTACATAACAAATATTAATTTGTATGTTAATATTTTCAGCCCCCTACACAAAAAATTTCTTTCTTTAAATAGAAAACTTCATTAACTGTAACCAAGAATAATTCTATATAACCTATTATCATTCAAATTATTTGCATTCTTAACACAAAACATCTTCACTCAAATGATTTCACCGCTGAACTTTGCGGACTTTTTATTTCCCGCATTAAAAGAATAACCATTTGGAAAAAAACCATTTTTCACTTCCACTCTCAGTGTGGTGTCTTTATCAATTGTTATCTCGTAATAATTTCTTTCGGGCATGCTTTAAAATTTGATCCTTGACATGCGCATTGACTGTTTCTCAGACTGTGGAGAGGTCGCCGGATTACTGGGATGTCTCTTTCTCAAGAGAGTTGTCTTGGTTCGATTCAAGAGGGATTTAATTACTTCCAGCCGACTTGTGTCATCCATATTAATAATGCCTTTTCACCCCTACGAGGCGGTTAATGCCATTTTTCACGAGGTATTACAATGGTATATCGTTAGACGGCTAACAACCGATGAAATGTGGTAATTTTTCTGCTAGATTTATGAACATGTTCCTGTGAAAACCATCTAATTTCTGAATTAGCGTTTTTCCTATTCTTTGTGTGGCCAGAAGTTCCGGTTTACGCCTACGCTTCATCCGATTTGTATTTATTTAAATGTTTCATTTTTTAATTCTCTATCGTTCTCTCAGATAAGAATCAAATGGTAAGATTTTAGTATCTATGGCAGGGGTACTCAACCTTTTTTTCTGCCGGGCCGCATACACGCGGCCCGCTATTACACGTAATTAGCTATTACACGCGGGTCACACTATGAGAATTAATAGAGTGGGGGGGGGAAGAGGGTACAAATGCTTTAATACCAAGATAATATAGAAAATTTAAAATGTAGAAACTTATTAAATTATTAAAACTGCTCTATTTTTCTTTTTTTAATTATTATTTTTTATTTTTATCACTAATTTTTCTTCTAAATCACTCTTTCACAATTTCTGCATCAGTAAACGGTTTCATATGATTACCAATAATAGAACAAATTTCAAAGGGTGCCTTTGTTACCGCTGTGACATGACCACTAACAAAACACTTTTTTGCTGTTGTAAAGATTATTCAAGAAAGAATATTTATCACCTCTTGAAAGAGATCTTCGAAGAAAAATGTCATTTAAAGATTCCTATTTATTGGTATTTTTTAAATACAGAACTTTCGTGACAAATCAAATAATTGCCGAACCATGCTTGTAGAGTTATAGTTAACTTCCCAATATACTTGAAACAATCTATTTTCTTCGAATGTTTTTCGCTTGCAAGATATGAAAGATGGTTAAAAATTAGTTCCACTCATAAAATGATCGCTGCTCCACTGTTTATTATCACTAATCCATACGACATCTACAGCAAAAAGCAAAATTGATACATTTGAGTTTTTAACAAAGTATTTCCCACCAAATTTTCATAAATAAGTGAATTTCTCGGAGCAATGGGCCATGACTGGACCACTTAAAAAGGCCCGGTGGGCCGCAGGTTGAGTATCGCTGATCTAAGGAGATAGATACCGTATAACGCGCGCTTTTAAGGCTGTCTTCGGCTAATGTTAAAGAATAGGACCCAAATTCGGAATATTTTTTTTCAGATATATTAGTACTCAAACATTAGTATTATATACTGGCTTCACTATCCTGTAGAGAATCACTTATTTTATCATACTACTCACTTTTGTCCAAGTTTTGACACATTTTTTCTTTTATAAAAAGTGTTTGTCATTTTTCTCCTCTATACCGTAATGCTAAAAGATATATCCATTTATATGTTAAAAGGAAAACCTAATTATTTATGAAATATTTTGAAATTTTAAAAACACTATATAATAAACAAACACAAATGTGTTCTGTGTTAAGTTTATGCTTTCGTGCATATGGCGAAAACAGCCTTAACACAAAAAAATAAGATCGAATTTAACGGGTGCGTATTATACGCTGGGTATAAAAATCAAGAGCTTTAAAAATAAAAAAAATAGGGATGAGCATATAGAAAAAAAATTAGACTTCTACATAGATCGAAATACTGTTTATTTAAAAGAAATAGCATTCCTTATGAACTTGAAGGGTTGTGGTTCCAGAAGTATACTATTTTTTTCTATAGCTTGGAATAATATCTCGAATAAATGACTGCAAAACATAAAAACATTGCGTACGTACATTTCAGGTTTTTTCGTAAAAAAAAAGGGGGCTATGCATTATACGGCGAATAAACCTAAAAATTAAAAATTGTAGCTTCAAAGTATGAGTGCGCGTTATACGCCGTATTTTACGGTAAATAATACAAATAAAAACTAGAATTATTTTTAATGTTAATTTACAAATTCTTTGAAATAGCGTGCCTTAGATTTATACATTTTTATCGTTAAAATACACTACTTTTGTATGGACCATAGAAATCCAGTGCATACGTCACAGATTCGTGGGTGACCTTGGTAGCCTAGAGGTCAAGGTAACGGACTCATGGTCAGCGTGTCATGAGTTCGAGCCTAGTACCTCTAAAGTCCCGCCGAGTAGGGGGAGAGGACGATGCTTGTTAAATTTGTCGAGACTCAGATGTGTCTTTTAAATTTATCGAGACCTCCCGTTGGTGTGCTGTGATAATTAGAGGGCTCAGGCGTCGTCCTCGTCATTTGTCCATATTTCAAAATTGCGAAGTCTATTGCCAAAAGCCCTCGAGTAGATGAATAGTGAGACATGGATATCCACTCTCTCACTCAGATTCGTAGCTAGCGTGTTATGAATTCAAGTCTAGCGCCACTTAAGACCCTCCGTGTAGAGGAGCTGATACACGTTAAATCTGTCGAAGTTCAACTTATTTCCTTGCTGTGGTGTTTAAGTTCGAAGAGATTGAGGTACAAGTCCATTTGTCCTCCTCGTCACTTGACCATGGTTCAAAATTACGAGACCTTTCTTAAAAATATTATATATTGAAATATTGATTGAAATAGAATTTGTTACAAGATATTTTTTGGAAAAGTTACATGAAAATAAACATGAAACGTACGAAAATGGACAAAAAAGCTCTGAAAAGTCCGCATGTTGGCTAATTCTCCTTGAATGATATTGAGGGCTTCAAATAAGGAAGTAAATTCTCATTCTAGTTGTGTTAAAATAAAATTATGAACGGTAGGAAAAAACGATCCTAAATATTTAAAAGTGTAACTTATAAAAATGCTAAGAGGCATCTGTTCCTATAAATTAATGTTTTTTTTTTTATTCATGGTCTCCATTTCGAATAAATGTTTTAAATTTCATATTAGAAAATAGGTTATTTAGTTCTTATATGCAAAAATTTTGGAAGAAAAATACTCCTGTTTATTGTTATCATTTATAAAATATTTTCTGCACTCTTTGTAAAAAAAAAGAAAAAAGAAAAGAAAGGAAATTTTTGCTGTACATTTATATTTCACTGTTGAAAAATTTCAGTTGATAATGTCTTCAATTACTCAAACTTATTTTAAATAGATTAGAACAAAGAGAACTAGGTTAAAAATTAAAATATATTCTGTCCCAAATATATTTTATTTTTGAGAGAGAAGAAATTTAGTTGTAAATAACCCCAAGTATACCTCCAGTCGAATAATTTTTCTTTTAAATATGTTAATTTAGAAGCAATATGTAAAATAATTGAATTTCTCTTGTTGTTCAAGGAAAGAAAAAAAATATTATATAAAATGTTGATAAAATTTTGAAATAACTTTTTTT
>BMAV01018646.1:32075-69679 GCA_019973955.1 Trichonephila inaurata madagascariensis | reverse complement strand
CTTTATTTGAAAGCATACCACAAACGCTTACTCCACCAATTCATCTGACACAATAGACTCTTTACACAACATTCGCACCTGACAGAAGAAATATTTTTACCAAAAAAAAGAAAGAAAAATTCTGTAGAGATTTTTTTTTTCTAAATGTTAGAAGGGGGAAGGAGATAGAACTTTACCTTTCCCCTCGGGGGGTGGTTCGGGGATGCCGGATGGTCAGTAAGGATATAAAAAAAAAAAAAACAGACGAAGGTGAAAGTCTATATATACAGAGAGAAACAGGAAAATAAAAACGTTTTCCCAAATTCTACGATGGAGCCTTCAGCTTCACCAACAACCAAACGGAGAGATTTTCGAACAAAAACGCGTGCATTACCGTTTCGAAATGGAAGAGAGAAAAAAAAGAAGCGAAAAAGAGAAAAAAAAAGAAGAGAGAGATGTATAAAATGGGGAAAAGAAAAAAGAAAAGAAAAAGGGAGTGAAAGAAAGGGTACGTGTGGTCTTTTGTCGGCAACCGGCCGGCCGCATGTTGCTGCAAGACGGACCAAACAATAGCCTGCCCAGGGAAATGATCGTCAGGGGCCTGGACAATGAGGGGGCGCAAGTACAATGGGGCACCGGCATTCCGCCCCTTCCCTCACTCCGTCGCCCCTGTACGAAATGGAATTGGTGGCGGCGGGGGTGTGGAACGGAGTTCGAATGAAAAATACCGCCTTTTCGTTCGTCAAAATCTTTTGATGCCGGTACTTTTTTTTATTCCTATTCCATTTTTTTATTCTATTCAGTGGACAAAACCATTGCTTTTGTTGAACTGGTGTTTTTGTCCCTTTCAACTAAATAAGCTTATTTTCAAGTTTTTTCTATTTTATTTATTTATTTTATTTTTGATTTTTATTATTATGATTTTTTTCTCTCTCTCTCTGCTGCCTATCCCTTTTTCTTTATTTTCTTATTTTATACAGACACGCGTAGAATCGTTTTTTATTTCTAGGGTAAAAGGTATATGTGGCTTTTATCGTTTTGGATGTGGAGAGGGTTTTACTGCTATTATTTCTATTCCGTATTGATTACAGGTATCAAAAGGAGAGGGGGAGTTTTTGAGATTTTGCATTGTTTTTCAAGCCTTTCCCTTGCACCACACTAGTTTGGGTAGCTACTTAACAAAACTCTCAATGTAGTCAACTTTTTTTTTCTCTTCCGCCATTCAAAATGCAATTCAAATGCGTTAGAATAAAAGAGGAAAAACGTTTCCTACTTTTTTTTTTATCTTCCTCCTCTAACATTATAACAACGTCTCTCGAACTAAAATATTTTATTCGATTTTTGTGCAAAATCTTTGTTCTGATCCTCTCCACGACTGCTTCAGAATTTGTTATTTTAGGGAAAGGTGCTTTTCATAGGGCTTTTTTTTTTTCATGAGAATGAAAGGAGAAAAAAATTGAGAAAAAGTACTGCTTAGAAGAAAGGAAAAAAAGAACTTTTCATTGGAATTTGAATCAGAATTTCTTTGTGGATTCCTTACAGTTAATTCGTATTCCTCTACTTAAGACTACAATTGCTTTTAACGCGCTTTATTTTATTGTTAGAAAAATCTTATAAGTAGGTATTTAAAGAAATATTCGTATGAGGGTCAGGTGTGCGTTGATATAGTGTTGGTCAGCTAAGAAATTACATAATTTTTTTTTTAATTACAATAATTTTTTACCAAAAGAGTTTATAAAAACGAACTTTTTTAACGACTCAAGTGTTTTCTTCTCTAAAAGATTTTTAAATATCTTTTTTTTAAAGTATAATTACATGGATAAGATAAAAAAACTTTAAGGCTATCGAGTTTTCCTTATATTGATATTCTTTTTTATGAAAGCTTAAATTTGTTTGAGTTAAATAGGAAGAATTTTAACAAAAATATCTCTTCAGTAAATCAATATCAAGATTATCACACTAAAAAGAAACAATATAAACTAAAACAAATACTTTTGTTTTGTTTCGAGTATTGTAATTAAAACAGGGAAAAGGCTTACGGTATTTTTTTTAACTATCCAGTTGTCCTTCAACGGATCTTTCTTGCAAAAACTTTGCCTTAACTGTTGAGTAATTAATTATTCATCTGAAGAAATAAGTACTTCAGAAATTCTATTACAGCATTTGTGATATTTGATATCTTACAATATATAGAGTGCTGGTCGTTAAAGATGAAACTAAAAGTAGTAAATTCGAGGTCAATGAAGTGGCCGCGGTAGCCGAGTGGTCAAGGCATCGGATCGTGGATGGCCTTGTCACGAGTTCGAGCCCAGTACCACTAAAGACTCGCCGTGTAGGGCAGCGATGCACGTTAAATCTGTCGAGAGCTCAAGCGTTCTCCCGTTGGTGTGGTGTGGTAGTTAGGAGAGGGGGGTGCCAGCTCAGGTGACGTCCACGTCACTTGACCATGGCTCAAAATTACGTGGTCCGTCACCAAAAGCCCTCGTGTAGCTGAACAGTGCGACGTTAATATTCACTCACTCACTCGAGGTAAATGAAGTATTCTCTTGTGTGATATTTATTTATTAATTTAAGTTAGGTCACACTAACACAACACATATCATTAACAAAAATAATGGGTAAGGAACACGGACGGTTTTTCATACCAACCGTATTCTCGCCTCTCTCGGCCTCTACTGACGATATGTGGTCGCTAGAGGGCGCTTCTGCTGCTTGGGAGAGTCGGTTACAGTTATTATGCCAAGAGGTGTTACAGCATTAATTTAATTCAATGGCTCCATTTTAACCTCAGGTTCTGTCTCTCACTTTTTCCATCATTCGTTAAAAGAACATGTTAATTTTTCGATTTAAAACCCATTTCATATTATGCAAAGGCGACTAGATCTAATAGATTTGAATATTTCGTAACTGTATGCAGTTTGAATTCCTCCCCATTGAATTGATTTGAATTTTGTGTTGAATCTAAGGTATTTATGATGCTATGATATGTGTTTCGTGGTAATATCAGTTAATAGAACTCTGCATGAGTGAGTGAGTATTAACGGCGCACACTGCTCAGCTACACGATGGCTTTCGGCGACGGACCACGTAATTTTGAACCATAGTCAAGTGACGTGGGAGACACCTGAGCTGGCACCCCCTTCTCCTAACTACCACGCCAACGGGAGGACGTTTCAGCTCTCGACAGATTTAACGTGCATCGCTGCCCTACACGGCAGGTCTTTAGTGGTACTTGACTCGAACTCATGACATGCCTGCCATTATCCGATACCTTGACCACTGGGCTACCACAGCCCAATAGGACTCTGAGAACTCGAAAATAACTTACAATTGATTCGGCTAAAAGTCAGTAACCAATCGTATTTCAACCACGCTAGATTTTTGTAGTAGCTGTTGTCAGTGGCGCACACAAGGGGGGGAGGTGTCCTAGGGGTCCGGACACCCCCCATAGCCCTGGATTTTTTTTTTCGAGTGGTTATAACCCTATGCATATATTACGTGAAATTTAATTATATATTTGTTAGTAATAATTAATTTTATTAATTAGTGCTATAATTATTTATTCAATAAATAATTTTGTATTGTATTTTTCCCGAAAAACGACAATCAAAATAATATATTGGGTGGTGTATTGGAGCATGATATCAAAATGGTGGACTTCCGACCCTGGAACCCCCCTTGAAAATTTTTTTCGTGAGCTACTGGCTGTTGTGCTTGTACATTGTAATTTTCATGAGTTTTTACACCTTGATTTGCTTATGGTTCGATAACTAAATTTAATGTGCCTGTTTCGCGTTCATTTTTTTTAATTGTGAACTCATTTATAAATTTTTTATTCTTTTTTAGCAAGCATTTGTGTTTTTATTATTTTTATCAGTTGTAAATAGATAGAAATTATAAGGATCAAATATGTGAAAATACCAGATTACCAATAGCAAGAAAGACCCTAGACTTTGAACTATTTCTGGGACGACCCACATTTTATCAGATTCAATTGGCTAAATTTAAGACAGCCACGTGATAAATACAATGACGTGTTCCCCATTGAATTCAAAACTGACATTAGACTTGTCAATGAATGCCAATGTTAGAATAAAAACTTGCTGTTCTACTCTTAAAATTTAGATAAAATTTCAAATTTACCTGGTAAAAAATGTTCCAGCATAAGATTTTTCAAACAGTTTTTCAAAAAATTTTGTGAAAATTTCGTTTGTTATAACTGTAATTTTAAATTGTTTTCATTTTACCTATGTGAGTTATTAATGTTAACGATCTTGTACTTTTTAAAAGAAAATTAATGTAAAAAGCAAAAGTTGGCAACAGCGTATCGCATGAGCTGATTGGCGGAAAACGCGCGATTGCATTTATCATGCGACAATGACGTCACATGAATTCAGCCCAAAGGGAATTACGATATATAATCGAAGAAACTCAAGCTTTTGCTTTGTTCTGAGCTTTTATCATGCGAATATTATCCGGGAAATAACTAATGCGGAATATTGTAAATAATGCTTTATATCCATGCAATGATTCTGTGACTTAATGGCTATTGAATGGCTTATTTTATGAATCATTCTGTACCTCATTTTCCATTCTGATTCATTTTAATTCATGTAATGCTAATTAAATTTTTCAAAAAGCCTTTTACGTCTTAAAAATTTGATCTTTATTAATGAATACCAAACAGATAAAAAAATTAATTTCTTCGCAAAGATTACTATCCAGCTTACAAGTCAGATTTTTTATGTATGTGCAAGCATTAGAATAAATTAACTAATTATTAATAATAATGCATATTACTCAGAAAAATTTAAAACATAACTCTTTCCGGTAATCTAATGGTCAACTTATGCAAGTGAATAATAAAGTATCCTAGACCGACTTTTAAAGGAATTAAACTTGGTTTCTACATTCCGTTATCATCTCTCATAAGGCCAAATAAGTCACTTGAGCTCTGAGTCATCGGTTTGACAAGCTTCAGTGATTGGTTAATGATTTTAAATCCTTCGAATTAAGTTCAAGCTTCTTTTTACGGACACGTTATTTTAATCTTTTGACTGATACTGATTAATGTAAAAATTAATTGAATTTTTCGAATAGTGAACGATTTCGGTAATTCTTTTGCTATTGATATTAAAATATTATAGAAAAAAATCAAATTTTTACACAAACACACACACACAAATGTATGGATATCAGTTTTTTAAAAAATTGCTTTTGAACAAATATTTGGACTTTTTCTTTTAATTATGCGGAAAAAATTATTTTTAGAAATCTCTCTCGTTTATGCTTAAATTATAATAATAAAGTAATTCTAATTTCATTGTGTTAATAATAATTGTAATTAAATTTATGTAGATATTTCGAAATTTTTTTTTCATCAAACGTATGCATTGCATATATTTCACTAGCAGTTGCATACATATTTAGAAAATATTCGTATAGTACAAAGAATTTTAAATGCAAAAAAAAAAAAAAAAAAAAAATTCGAAGTTTTTACTGAAACGAACGAAGTACAGTGAATTAAAATTTAGTGTAATTTTAAAATTGCATTTTGAGCAAATTTTATGAAAACAGCCCACTATTTTTTTTAAAAAAATTTAATATTTCAACGTTTTTTCTTACTGAATATGCATTAGAAGTGTATGGAAATGAAAAAACAAATCTTCAGTTTGTCTCATTTTATTTCGCGTCGTTAATAATCATAAGATCCTTTTGAATGCAAACCAGTTGTATATCTTAAATTCAACCGTAATTAAACTTTAAAAACAAATAAGTGTTAATGAAAAGTATTTTTATAGTGTCTTTTAAAGCTTGATAAAGTCGGTAGAAAAATTCTTTAATTCTTATAATTAGAAAAATTCTCGACAGATTTTACATTATGATCATAACGGGAAGTAATTTCCATTTATTCTTCAATTATTTCAAAAATTTTCCACTTTAATTGTTTCAAAGTTTTCTTTCATTTTGAAAAAGAATGAAGTGAATTTTATTCATTAATTAATTTTAACACAAAATGAAAATGGGATGAAAACTGCAAATTTTTAGTAAATTTTTTTGCAATAATCAAAATAAAAAAAAGAATGAGAAAAATTTCTGAAGACAATTAAAACTTTACTTCTAATGTTTTTATGCCTGATTTAAACGGTAAAACAACGGTTATCTATTTATAATTCAATAAATTTTGTAACCTTCATTTAACGAATTCAGCGGGATCGAACATTTTATTCGTTATTTCGGGGTTATTCGTAATATTGAAGTCCAAAAAAACACTAACCTTTTACATAGACTTTTTGAAAATTCTATAATAAGTCATAAAATAAACAGATAGTTAGAAATTACACTTTTTATTTAGCAACTAGAAATACTATTAGCGAATTATTATGCTGCAGTTAATTGGAAATTTTTAAATTTTGACTAATAATTGTTTGGCACTCTTTTTGATCCCTAACTTCCCCTCAGGGGGCTCATCTTCTTTAGGTGGGTACAGGTGTCACAATCCCGAGATACCCTAGTAATCTTTTCCTTTTCCCAAGGGGTTTACTATCTTTGGTAAACACGGGTGTCATGACCCCGGGGTACCTCAGTGATTCTTCTCTATTTTCAACCTTCCATTTTGTCATCCAATTTCTTCTTTTCCCGTCCAGACCACAGACCAATGAATTTTTGGCGCAGTACACAGCCAAAACTGGCTCTTGCGCCATAAAACACCAAACTGAACTCAACTTGATTCCTAACTTGGAAGAGTTCCTTTTTGACTTAATGCTAATAAGAGCATACTTTGTCACAATTTCCAGAAAATGAAAAGCATTAGAAAATGTATCAGTTTTGATAGGAGTTTCATACAGAAATTTCCTGTCCTATTCAAAACTCATGCGATGGATTACACTTTGACTCATCTTCATTTCAAAGTCTAGTAATTGGCTGCCCCCTTAACCGTCTAAAATTGTTGCTCACAAGAAAATCTTTTTCTATACCAGAAAAAAAAAGACGTGTCTCTTGAAAAGGAATCCAAACTAATGAACAAAAGAATTCAGCTGCTGAAATAATTCGTTAATTCGGGGTATGATATTCGTTAAAGAAAATTCGTTAAATTGTGAAATTCGTTATTTAAGGGTTCTGCAAATCGGGGTCCGACTGTATATAATTATTTTACTTAAAGACAAAAAGTATTTTATTTCAAATATATGAAGATATGCAATGTATTATGAAATAGAGTCATAACGACATTTTAAAAAACGGTAATCTGTTCACTGAAATATATTTCTGTTTTTAAAAATTGGGGGGGCGACAGGGCCGGAAAAGGGTAATATGTGGTGTTATATATATGAGAGTGGTGTAATTATATACTTTTTATCACAAATCCAACTGCTTTATTGATTATGTTTATTGATTATATATATTGATTTTCCTAAAGAGACTTAATCAGGAGTAATGCTTTGGAAAGAAATATGAGTGAATATTCAAAATCAATTCTCACTGTATTACCTAAAAAAAGTTTGATGAAGCCGAAATAAGTATCCACTGTATTGAATAAAAAACAATTCGCAGTTCTTGTAATCATTTTGTTAGATAAAAATGTACGAAAGCAGCAAATGAAACAAGAGATCATTTATAACACAACCGTAAATGTATTAATTTTAAAATTCAAAGCTTTTAATATTTTTTTTTTTGGATAGCTTGATCAATCAATTCAGAATCAAAACCTAACCATCTAAACAAATTGTCAATATTTATTATTAAACCATTTAAAAAAAAATCATCTTTTAAAAATCTTATCTTGGACGTTATCGCCCCTTTTGTTCTTCATATATTTTTCTACTGCAGCTGTGTGTTTTAATAAATATAATTTTTAAAACTCATTCTAGATTCTTTTTCAAAGTAAATTTTGAACGATGCTGCGCTTAATTAAATATTTAAATTACTTACTTTAAAATAGGCATATCCAATCGAAGCTGAAAATTAAATTTTTTCCCCCGCCAGTTGTTCAATAAATATTAAAATTTTAAAATACGAAACAGCAAAAAAAAAAAATCGCCATTTATTGTATTTCGAAACCAATTATAACTGCTTTGCTTTCATTCCATGCGTAACTGTTTAGTTTATAGATTTGAAGCAGATTAGTAGCTCCATCTATTAGATCTTATCGCAACTATCTTCATTCAATGTACAACTGCCGACATATTCTAAGTAATTAAAAATTCTAAAATTAAGAAATACTAAATTATGCCACCTATTTAATTTAAACTGGGTTTAAAAAGAATGAGAAAATTAGAATGGAACAATTTTAGCCGATTAGTAACTATCGTTTGCTTATATGTTAATAATGATCGTTGCATTTAAATGAGTTGGAATGAAGAACTGTAAATGATCATTATATATGGATAAATAAATGCTAAATAAGATTTTGTTGAGTTTTTTTAGTTGCAGTAAAAATACCTGTTAAAATTGATTACTTTGTCCTTTAGTGCAAGGGTGGTCTCCTTTTTTGTACAGTAGTTCAAAGTGGCGTACACATACCTCTTTAATAGCAGGGCTGGCTCTAGCAGTTTTGCCGCCTTTCTCTCAAAAGCAAAAAATTATAATTAAAAAAAATTGTTCACATAGACACACACATTTAAAACTAATAATTTTTGTGAACAAAAAGGCAGCATTACAATATATATATATATATATAATATTGCCGGCCAAAAAACATGTTCAACCCCACTTTTATATAAATGAGTTTATATAATAGCTGTCCTAAGTCGTAATGTTTATAACACCGTACATCCAAATTATAATTTTTAATCTCGGTTACCCTTTTTATGTCCTTCATTGTGTGATTTTCTCCCACTGTCTGTGTTTTTCGAATGTGATTGTTTTGATGTTATCTCTTGTTTGTAGAGAATAAGCCTATATATATATATATATATATATATATATATATATATATATATATATATATATATATATATATATATATATAATAATAATAATAATTTGAAATTAAGGACATTATTACCTATTATTAATTCAAACGAATAAAATGTAAACGAAGGAATCCCCCATTTCAGCACGCCAATTTTTTCTAAAAAAGTCGTCTAATGATGGGGATCACAAAAATTTATTTTACCTTATAGTAACTACACTCTTCCTGTAACTCTCTATCTACATAAAACTCTTATTGTCCCTGTCTCCTTTTGGATAGTTGACACCGGACGTTGTATGGGTGAAAGGAATGTCCGTGCTAACCCTACCCCGGGATGGGGGAAAAGTTAGTACAGAAAGATGTGTAAACTTATCAAATTTCATGATTGAACATATACTCAGGCTTCTTACTCTTAAGTTTCAACATAAAAGAAAACTGACATTAAACATACTGAGTACAAAATAAGGAAGTAAGATACAATAAAGGAAATATCAATTTCACACTCAATAGTGTCTCAGAAAATACATCGTTTTTTGCAACAAATATATATATATATATATATATATATATATATATATATATATATATTTCAAATTCAATCCAAATGCCGCCCTTAAAATTTACCACCCCTGGCAAGGATCCGGTTTGTCTGGCCCTAGAGCCACCCCTGCTTATAGGAGCTTACATTCTAAAAAATGCGTAGATGAGAGCTTCCAGGGGTAACTACTACGGTAAAAATTAATAATTTGGGGGTTGGGTGAATCCCCAACACGCCACTGGTACATCACCTTTTTCCTATTTAAATATTCACAATTTTTATAGTGATTTGTACGCGATGCCGTTGTTGAGCAACTTGTTGGTGAGAAAAAAAGAATACGTGTAAACACACATATTCTAACATACTCGAAAAAACAATTTTAACATGGTGTGTTGCCCCCACCATGACGGAAACTAAGTTCTGATTTTAATTCATGATTTTTGTATGTTTATATTACTTGGTAAAGTAATTTTATGGTTTGTAATTAGTTTAAGTGATATATATATTGAGGGTTTTAGAAAATACTTTTTTTTTTCATGTAGTCTAGTGACTGATTTAAAAATAAGCTTCGAGATCGACGTGTTGACCACCTATGCTGTAGTATACATACAATGTTAATGATTTAATATTTTACTTTTAAAAAACCCTTTTCAGTAATAATTTGTCTTAATAATTTTCTTTTTTATTTACTAATTGATAGCGTGTAGATTCTAAAAGATTTTTGATATTTTATTTACAGTTAGTTTAAGGAGAATCAAACAAAACTAAAATCTGAACCTTAAAATAAATCTATTTTATACTTTTATTTTAGTGTTCTGATAGATATATCAAAAATATAGGGGAAGGGGAAAATGGATCTGTACTTTAAATAATCGTGAATTATTTTAATAGGTGAATAATCTATTCTATATTTCGTTTAAAATTGTTTAAATTAAAAATATCGCACAGTATGTGAAGTAAAAAGTAAAATAATATTTATTTTTAAGTAACTTGAGTAAACTTAGTTCATTAATGAATTTTGAAATTTTCTACTATTTGATTTTTAAAAAAGTAATATTTCGGATAATATGTAAAGTTTCAATTTTTTTAAAAAAACTCTACATTTTTTTTGCATGCTTGTAACTGTGTTATTTGGAATGATTATTAGAAATATGTCTTTAGTTCTTTCTATCATTTCGTAAGTAAAATGATGAAAACAATTGTTGACAAAAATTAGTTACAAATTTATGAATATAAATTGATTTTTATGAGAACTAAAGCTGTAAATCATCTGATTACGAAAATTAAATCCATTTTAGTAATACACGTAATTTTTGCTAATGTTTTAAAAAAATTCTTATTTTTTAAAAATATTATAAAAGAGGCCAATTTTAAAAACATAATTTATAATAGCAGACGATTAAAGCATCGATAAATAAAATATTTAACTAGATAAATTAAATTAGAGGAAATAAATTCTTAAATTGAAACAGATGATAATGAAACGACAGAACAACAATGTGTTTTGAGAATTAATAATTTTCATCAATTTAAATTTGATGCTAAAAATTATGTTGAACTTTGGATTAATTTACAAAATCTACACTTTTGATTTTTCAAAATTTTTGAATATGGTTAAATAGCGTAAATTTGATAACGGAAAACATTTCTTAAATTTTAGCAATAAATATTGCCTTCAGCGTAAAGTGAGAATTCTTTTAAACGTGTTCTTTAATTAACGGGTAACGAATATTTTTTTTAAAGAAAGATTTTGTTGTAAGCATTTATTTCGATAGTATTTTTTTCATTTTATTTACGAATATATACAGGGTTCTAATATCTAGAAAAGGCCCCGAAAGAATTCTGATACAGGGCCCACTCCGAACTAGCTACGCCAGTGCATTTAACGAAGAATACAAATTATGTTAAAGTGTTTGAATTATGTATGCTTCACTCTTAAAATTTTAAAACAACAAAAACAGTTTTTGTGAAACATAACAAGTAATATAAAAAAAAATTTAAGTCGTAATTCTTACTTAGACTTAACAAAGAAATATTTTATTTTAGCTATTTTTATTAAATAGTTACAATTTATATAAATATGTATAAGGTTATTAGACAGAATCATGAATATTAAGTGGTAATTAATTTTATTCATTATCATTAAAGTATCGTATTGTCATCCAAAACAATCGTGTATATAAAATTTCAGTTCAACTGAATGCTTTAAAACGTGAGAAAAAAAATCTTTTGAAGTTTAGAGACATTAAATTTATAATTTTTATTAATTATAATTAAATTATCGTATTTTTACCCAAAACAATAGTGTATAGAAAATTGCAGCTCAAACGAGCGCTTTAAAATGTGAGAAAAAAAACCTTTTCATGTTTTGACACAAGTCGCCAAAAGGGTCGCTAAGTCGCCAAAAATAATGCCAACGTGGCTGTGTATTTATAATTCTTTGAATAATTAACTTTAATCAATTAATTTTTATTAATTACAATTAAATTACTGTATTGTCATCCAAAATAATCATGTTTATAAAATTTCAGCCCATTTGAGCGCTTTAAAATGTATTTTATTAACGACTGAAAGTTCCACGAAGATCAATAAATAAATAAATAAATAAATAGAGTGTGAGCTAATAGTAGGAATTGAAAAACATCATGCTCGGTATTAATTGTTATAATTTCTTACTAGTTCTATTCCGCAATACCGAGTTAGTGTAAAAATGTAATACAAAGCACCCCACGCTTTTACCACAATGACATTAATTTTCTCGTTAATCATTTTATTTTTATATTAAGAATTATTTTTTTACTTTTTAGTATGATTCACTATATAAAAAGGGATTTTTTTAGTTTTTTTTAAAACTATAATCTATTTTATAAACTAACCGTTACTTTCCCAATTCGCTTGGTATTTCATAACATTGGAAGACTACACATTCTTTTTTTTTTTTAGGTTATTGTTATCTAAGTTCTAGCATTAATTGTATTGAAAAATATTTTTATAACTTTCTCATCTTTTGTTTTTTTAACCTTTGAATTGTATAATATTCATTTTTTTAATTTAAAATTTTGCGGAAGTTTAATCTTCATTTACGCCCCTGTAGCCTCCACTACCCCCTCGTATTTTTATTTTTTTTATGGGCCCTTTTTTTAAATTTTTTGACCCATTTAAATAAAAAACTTTTTACCCTTTGGGCCCAAAAACTTTAATTGTTCCAAAAACCTAATTTACCTTATAGTGGCACCGGTTACCCCACCAAACCCCGTTGGTCAATTTCCAAAACCGTTCAAATTGTATCTCTCCCTAATGGCGGGTTGAGTTGAGTTTGGGTTTTTTTATGGCGAAAAGGGGCCGGTTTTGGGTATACTCCCCAAAACAAATTGGGTCTGTGGTCTGGACAAAAAAGAAAAAATTTAATAAACAAGATGGAAGGTTCGAAAATAAAAGGACCCACGGGTTTGGGTTCGTGAAAATCCGTTTTTCCAAAAGAAAAAGAAAAAACCCCTTGGGAAAAAAGGGAAAAAAGATCACTAGAAAGAGAGGGGGTACCCCCGGGATTGTGACCCCCATACCCCCCAAAAGGGGGTTTAAAGGCCCCCTGGGAGTTTTACTCAATAAAAGGGAAAATATGTTTGCCAAATTTCAAGCCCTGAAAGTCTAAACCCCAAAATGGGTTTTTTTTTTATATCATCTCCGAATTTCCCCTTTGGTTTAAAAATTTTGAGAAACTCGCCTTACCATAACTACTCATTATAAAAGGAATATTCATTCCAAATTTCAAGACTGTAGGTCTAAAAGCAACAGATATCCAGGGACGTCTTAAGGCATCAGCCATCTGGGCCCGGCCTCAGGGCCTCGTCTCATTCTCGACTCAGCCTTAATAAGATTATGATTCTTATAACTTCAACGATCCCATGTTATTTTCGGTTGTGTTATCCGAAAAACTGGAAATTTCGGAGGGGACATGTCAAGTGGCTACTTGTGATGACCAGGGTTTAAATTTGATTGGGCCTGGGCCCTACCCTTTACACCATTATTACTCTTTCCCGTAAAGAGGGGGTAGCCCAGTCGGCCGGTCTGTGCGGTGTAAATCATGCATATTTATTCGCTTCGGGTTATTGTTTCATCGAGTATTTGACAACGCATGCTATGTACTTTTATGGATGAGATGTAGGGGCCCAAGGCCTCAAGAAGTGCTAAGACGTTCCCGTGAACCCCACTTTTTGGAGCACGCCACTAACCTATAGTAAAACCACGGGGGGACGTTTTGGGGCTTTGGGCCCAAAAGGGGGCCCCCGGCCCCGGGGTTTCCCCCAAAGGTGGACCTCTTTTGGGGTTCCCCCTCAGTCTTAATAAGATCATGACCCTGGGTAATTTAATGTGGTCAAATATTTTTCCCCGTACATTTTCCCTCCAAAAAATGGGGAAATTTTTCAAACAAATTCAACTGGCAAAAGGGTGATAAGACTGTATTATGGGTGACGATTGCCCCTTTTCCCAAACCTGGCCCTAACACCAAAAAACTTCATTCAACTCTTTTAAAGTCGGAAATACAGCCACCCGGTATAGCCGGTTTTTATCTTCTTTTTTGTGGGGTCGCGTACTTTAAATTTATTATTTCAAATTACCGTTTGTACAAGTATTTGACAATGCATGCTTTACCCGTATATACTAAGTACTTTTTAAAAACCAAAATAAAGGGGCCACCCCTTTTTTCATAGGGGCCGGGGCCCAAAAATTCCAAAAAATCTCTGCGGATATCTTGGATTAATTTAATGGGTAAATCTTTTTTCAGTTATATAAAAAGAGATTTACCAAATTAAGGGATGTTTTTCCCTCACAGAGTAATAGAATTTTTGCCAACAGTCAAAAAATAAATATGCCAAGTCATTTTCACAAAATGTATATTTTTGTTTTCGTAGCATATGTTTTCAAATTTACAATGCTCATAACATTAACCTTAATTCTACTTAATTCAACCAGCTGAACTTCTTCCTTTCAAAATCAAACATTCAAGATTCCGTATGCCTCAACTGAAATTCGAATAAACGATGAAGAACAAGATTCCGAACAAATCAAACTGACCTCTCTTCCTCATGCCTGAACGACCGTCTTCATCATAAACCACCTAATTTTCCATTCAAATATATACTTCTCTTAAGTGGAAAATTTGACTTTCAACCCCAACCGTTTCTTCGTCATCGAAATTCAACGCACAGAAGAAAACCACCTGTTTGCGTCCGCCGATGATCAGTCGAAAAAAATAATAATCATAGGTTTTTGTCGGATTATAATGGGCTTTCAACTAACCTTTCTATTGCTCATGAGCGCAGTCGTGACTAGGGGGATGGATCTACACGAATCGATTCTTCTTCCACCCCTTCCACGACCCTTTATCGTTTTTGCGGGTGGTTGCCTCCCGCACACTAATCTCTGAAACCTGTTAATGAACTGTTTCCTTGTTTTTGATTGGCCCTCGTGTTAATTGCTGGCGAATTAATGAGTGGTAATTGAGAAATATCTTTTTGTTATTGATCTTGATTGGAGTTTGAGGGATGGTTCTACATAAATCAGTTCTACCACCCCTTTCCACGAGTTGAAGGTGTTGCCTCTGATCTTTTAATCTCTGAAGCTTCTAAAAGAACTTTCATTCTGATCGCAATCAACCGTTGTGTTGATTCCCTTAAATTAATGAGGGTTAATTAGGAATGCCTTTTTAATTGTTCCGGAAAAAAAAAAAAAATTGTTATCTTCATTTTATTTATTTATTTATTTTATTCTCGAGTTAGGATTTCAATATCATTTGCATTTTGTACTCTTTTTAATTTAGCACAACATTGTTCACTTATTTGATTTTTTTTCTTCAACAAAGAAAAAGAACTTATAGACCAGGGGTTGCCAACCTACGTCACGCGTGCCACATGTGGCACGAGGAACAATTCTCAGTGGCACTCTTCAACATTATGAGATCAAGTTTAATCTCTGTCTAACCTTTCTATATGCTTCATGCTTCAAGACCATTTCTTGCTTTCAATTATTTGCCACAAAACGGTTCTGCTGAATCTGTTTGCGTGTAGTTTGTATGATTCATGTAAAAAAAGACGTCCTCTGTATAAATGGGATTTATTCTTAGCGTTAAATATCATTTTATGTGTTCTAGGGTGGATCAAATTTTTTTTTTCAGAATTTAAAAATCTAACCAATGAGGAAAAGATGTTCTCTAGTACGTAGATGACAGAACAATCAAATAAAAAATTAATTTATATTTTAAGTTCTGCCACAAGGGGCATAAAGTTTAGGTATTTAAGCATTTTTGTGGTAAAAAGTCAGAGTAATTTTTCATTAAAAAAAACAGACATTTTGGGGTTATTTTTAACATTTATTGGAATTGGAGGGTGCAGACCTTTTTAAAGTTTTCTCGACTTGACTTGCTAAGATCGTAGTTTTACATAAAAATTTTTCGTGAAATCAGTATATAGTATAATAAACACAAAAAGAGGACAAAAATAATTTTGTTTATAAAAATTAACGTTGAAAAGGTAGACAAAATACCCACAGTCGAACCTCTATATTGCGAATTTTTCTATTTAGCGACCTTTTTCCAGGAACATTTCACGATTTTCTTCTTAAATAACCTTTTGTATAGCAAATGCATTTTTTATATAACAACTTTTTTTTTTGTGGTTAATTTTTGTTCTCCTTTTTTTTAAAGTATTTCTGAAAAAATTTCAAGTTATTCTCTCTTTAGCACATTTTATGGTGGTCAAAAGTCTTGAACTGGTTTTATCAGATCCAACTCGCCGAGAGCAGTAGAGTTCTGGACATCTCATCCAAGGGTTTCAACCTTAAGCCCACTTGCAGTTCACTAGAAACACTTTGATATCCTCTTTCACCCTCAGGGGGTTGTGCTGTGTTCTAATTAGAAAAATTGTATGTTTTATATTTCCGTTTAATTTATAAATTTCCTTTTTTCAGAATTTTTTAAAAATTTTCTTAATATTAAAAATACATGAATTCAAGAAAAACGGTTTTCCGCAGCTTTTCTCTTCTATGGGCGATTATATAAAATCGTATTAATTTTCCCTAAAAAGGGGAAAATTTACTTATAATGGCTTTTCTAGAAAAAATTGTTTTGGGGGTTTATATAAAGTATATTCAAAGATGAACCTCTATGTAACAAATTTTCCATGTAATGAGCTTTTCTCCGGGATTTAGCGACTTCGTTATATAGAGGTCCGACTGTATTTATTTATGATATTTTAAGTATTCTGGGAAATTTAATGTACTTAAAATAATAATCCTTACAAATAACGTTTAAGCCCTCAATTTAAAAAAATTGAATAACTACAAAAAAAAAAAATGATTTACACCGATGGACTGCTGACTAACAAGGCACCTAACTGATTTCAAGCGAGTTCAATTAGTTTTTAAAACACACGATTTCTTCAACGACCTTACCTATCAAAGACATAAAATCGTGATGCGAATGGATGGGATATTTAGCTCCGCCTCCAAATTTTTAGTTTTTAATTAATTGGAGGTCCCCATTCCATACAAAGCGCACATATAATGACAGTTGTTGAAAGAGCTGGATGGGTTGGCCGTTGGAAAATCATAAATAATTCCACCATAAATAATGATTTTCAACAGCTCTCACGATCGGATACTGCTGGAAATTATTTATTGTTGTGTATTCTGTGTTGTTTATCTCACTCACAATTACGTCAAGACTTGTTGCGTCTATTGGATCAAGTTGCTGAAAGTTACCAGGACACCCAGTCAGGGTCAGCCTGGTTTTTTTTCATTCGAAACCGCTATTGATTTGTTGAATGTAAAATCGAGAATAACTTGGGGTTAATTTAGTGCTAATGTATGAGTACATCGTTCTCCTTTTTCTCAAATGACCACTTATCTAATTTTATTATTCTTTGAAAATTATTATTGTTGTTATTAAGGTTATGCGAGATAAAACCGTAGATGGCATCAAATTGCAAGCTTTTTTTTTAATGTGATGCAGTATGCCGTGTGTAAGAATACTTTATGGTAACATTATAAAAGGCATTAAGAAGAAGCAAAAACAATTTACAGAGAACTGTATAAAAGAGGAGGTATAAAACACGGTAATTCATAATAATGCTGAATTACGGTTACTGAAGCTTAAACTTGAAATATATTTCTAAGATGAAGAATATATTGTCTTTTAGTCATGTTTTTATAGAAGAGACTGTAAGCAAATAAATATTTATATGATCTGGTTAACAGGATTGTATCAACTTTTAGTATATCTCGAAATATCTTGATCAAATTACCTTACAAAATATTCAACATTAATACTTGATTGTACCTTTCTTCTTATGAGGCCATTAGGGCTCTATCTTGTGGATTATACGACTTACAGCAGGGGGTCTCCAACCTTTTTCACGCGGTATACTTCTCAGTGGCACTCTGCACTACTCTATAAATTAGTCAATTTTTGTGAGGATGGAAGTTGATAAATTTGCAATTAACCCTTTTTGACAAACATCTTTAAAATTATGGACATTTTTACGGTATTACGAAAAAAAATCTGGGCGATGATTCAAAAGATAGATTTACAGCTATTTTGTAAATTATTGATTGCCATTGCTGGAGAGTTTTAATTGTTTGAAGAGAGAAAATTGGGTGTTCTCCGCTTTTGGTTGGACATATCTAAGAAAAATTATTTCCTCATATAAAAAATGTTTCGAGTCCGCAAAGAAATTGCCCTCAGGGAGCTCACCTTCTTCAGGTGGGTACGGGTGTCACAATCTCGAGGTACCCTAGTGATCTTTTCCTTTTCCCGAGGGGTTTACTATCTTTGGTAAACACGGGTGTCACGACCCCGGGGTACCCCAGTGATCCTTCTCTATTTTCGACCCTCCATCTCGTCATCCAATTTCTTTTTTTCCCGTCCAGACCACAGACCTATGAATGTTTGGCGCAGTATAGCCAAAACTGGATCTTGCGCCATAAAACACCAAACTCATCATCATCACCGCAAAGAAATTGTTTAACAACTGAATGCTCAGAATCGTGTCAAATTGAAAGTCACACATTATTCCCATGATTTTGCGATATGAAAGTAGAGAAGTACAAACACTAGGTTCGCATTAAAGTTGTATTCATTGGAGGATAATGCTTATATTTTATGTTGTTTGTTTCTCATTTTAATAAATATGTTTAAAAATGCATAATATATGTACAATTTTAATTCTTTTATTTTTTGTTGAAGAAATAGTAAGATTTAATGCTGTTTATTTTTATGTTAAGAAACATCTTTAAATGATGCAAATTTAATACAATGAAACTGTAAATTTATTATTGACCTCAATTTCTAACTGTGCATGCATTATCGCGAGAATCGAATTGTTTAAAAAAATGCCCTACTGTGTGGCTCGCTGAATCATATTAATAGATTGATTTGACACGCCACAGCTAATAGGTTGCCGATTCCTGACTAAAATCTGCTTTTGATTTTTTTCCTTGATAGTCTTAAGATTTATTTAAAGACGCAGTCAGATTTTACGTTTTACTCTGGGCTATCTTAATTAGCACTGATTATGAATACAGAAGTATTTTTTTTTAAAATTCAAAATTATTTTCTTTTTTTTTTTTTAGTTTTTGAACCATGTTACCTTGTACTGTTTGTTTCCTTCACAAATTGTACGTGAAGTCTTGGAATACAACCTAAATTCATTTCAGAAATATTTTTAAATCTTCACTGACATTTTAAATTTCTGTTCATTATCTAAAAAAGTTCGTGGCAGCGCGGTAAGTAGATTAGTAGCTTGAAAATAAATTTGAAATTAATTTTTGGCGGGAAATAATCTGAAAATACTGTTATAGAGTGAAGTTTCTAAGAAAGTAAAAAAGAAATGTTTCTTTGAAAATGAATTTCAATATCCTTCTAAAATAGAAAATATTGTTTTAAATTTTGTAAAGCTTATGAATTTTAAACTCAAAATTATTATTTAATGAAAGAAATATGTCATTTTCCCACTCTTTTATTTCATCTGATTTTAAAGTATTATAATATAACCTTAATGAATGATGATTCTATATATAATATAATGCAGTTATATATATATTCCCTTGCGTAGTTTCCAAGCATTACATAACTATATGCTTAATCAGTGACTTAACGGAGAATATTAGGGTCACCCTTGCACGGTCAGGTTCGGGACCCCAAGCCGGATCTTACAAAGGGTTCGTACTTGGCATCAGGCCTTGGGCTACCTAAAATCCTGTCTCCCCCTGTGATGCGGGGTTTTCGGGAGTGTTGAGTTTCTTTTCGCATTACATCCTTTTTACCTGGAACAGAAAAATAATTTTCTTTTTTTTTACAAATTTTGACAGTGAAGGGGACAGCCCATTATTCGACTTACTGGTGTAGATGAATCACGAGTGTAACCTATTGCGTGAGTTTTGAATGGGATAGGAAATTCCTTTATCTCATACCGCTCCACAACGTAGGGAGTATTTAAGAGATTTTCCCATTTGCTTTCTTTTTTCGAGAGAAGCGAGGCTTATTATACGTACGGTCTTGCAAAAAATTTTGTTTTTGAAAATTCGTGCTAAGCGTGGCAAGTTGTCGGAAACAAATGCATAGCAATTCTTATGCAGGAATTGATAATGAAACTCCTATCAAAACTGTAACATTTTCTAATTCTTTATATTGTTTGGGAGCTGTAAAAAACTACCTCATGCAGCAGGATGTAAAGGACTCAATATTTCCTTAACTGTATAAATTCGAAAAAGAACTCTTTCGAGTCAGGAATCAAAAATATTATCAACCATCTATTTAGTGGCGTAACGGAGAATATTAGAGCCCTCCTGCAAAGTCAGATTTTGGGCCTTAAGCCGGATCTTGCAAAGGGTACGTACTCGGTGTCAATCAGATTTTGAACCCCCTATAATCCTGCCCCCCTCGCAATGTGGGGGTGTACGTTACCCCACTGTGCATAATATCATTACGTTAATTCGTAATTCTGTTCTAAATGGGTCATCTAACTCCTAAATATTTGAATGTTTCACTATCGTTTGTTCAGGATGCATCAGGGGGAAGATTAGTATCCTCAAACTAGTTTAAACCCACTTATTCGGTCCTAAGTCCGAAATTACTTTTTAACTTCGTGGGATCTTTTTTTCCTTTTTTTTTTCAATTGTATTGCTCTTTTTCTGTTAAATATTTGATATATCATTTTTATAGTTTATTCTTTAGTACCTTTTAGAAAATAGTACCTCACAGTTTGTCATTCCTTGTAAAAAAATGCAAACATATTAGAATCTTTTTATTCAACGGGGAATGTTAAAGTTCGGTGGGAAAAAAAGCGCAGATATTAAGTCAAGTTATTCTTTTTCAAATAATAAGTGGGCTTTTGGATAATGCTTTGACAGGATGTTATTTTTCAAATATAAGCATTGTCAGTCGATTCCGAGTCACCACCCTGAATCTTTGTCTAAAAACCACGTGCGTGCCTACCCTCGGTATCTGTGTGGTCGATACAAAACAAAAACAATGAAAAAAGACCACGTTTTGTTCTTTCGGAGCGACAATACCTTATTTTGAGACACACCCAAAATGACGCGCCACGCTGCCCATTATATCCGTTATCTTTTGTCACTTGCTTTCTATTTTTTTTTAAAAAAAAATAATAGTTACAGAATAGAATGGGGGAGGAATTCGCATTGTCTGGGATACTTTCTCAATGCCCCTCAACTCCCCTTTCCTTTTTGCTATTTCGTATTATAAACGTCGTCAAGGTGAGGGCCTTTTGTTTCTGTTTGGATGGGGGGAGGGGATGATCCTAGCCTTGAGAAAGGAAGGTTCTTTTTTTATTATTTTCTCCGGGGGGTTGGCGAGAGTTGTATTCAATGAGCTCGCCCTTGTACCAGGTGACCGGATGATAGCCATTGTCTTTTGAGCAAAAATTTGTATTCGTTTTTGTTCTCTCAAAATGATACA
Organism: Trichonephila inaurata madagascariensis; assembly: GCA_019973955.1. NCBI lineage: Eukaryota > Metazoa > Arthropoda > Arachnida > Araneae > Nephilidae > Trichonephila > Trichonephila inaurata. The sequence continues at coordinate 48,277 of BMAV01018646.1, read as the reverse complement.
CTTTGGGCTGTGTCTGTGGTTGGTGGTCTTATTGTGTGTGTGTGGGTGTATTGTAATCCCCGTTTTGTTTTCTGTTACTGAAATATTCATCTTAGATCGTGAGTTTTCAGATCCTTTTCTACTTTTTTTTGTTGTATTGCTGAAGTATTACATTTGTTTATGCCTTGCAATTTCTTAGAAATTTTCTTTCATTTATTTAACTTATTTCTCTTTAATTCATTGCTTGTGAATTGCCTAAGGAAGGTTTTTAGAAGGAACATGAAGCAAAATATGCAATTTTTAGACATTTAGAGGTACTTCTCCGTTTTGGGGGAGGGCGTAAAAATGCAAGAAAAAATCTTCAATCTACTGTTTTTCCTTCAATGTTCTAAACAATTAAAAATTTCATGCCTTCTCAATGAAGTAATAGTTAAAAAAATGTATCTGGAATTGAGATTATTTCTTTATTTTCAGTTTGGTGTTTAATTTGGGGGGGACTAACCGTCGCCAACGGTATTCCAAAACGCAAAAAGTACCCATTTGGATGATATTCTTAAAGTAATAGTATATTATTTTAAAAAATAAGTAGAAAATTTTTGAATGCAAATGGAACATTTAAAGTATCGTAAAATCCAGCATATAACGCGCACTTTTAACACAAAAATAAGATCGGAATTGACGGGTGCGCGTTATAAGCCGTATAAAAATGATAGCTTCAAAAATGAAAAAAAGATTTGCATAAAAAAACCCCAAACATCTACAAAGATCAGAATACTGCTTATTTAAGAGAAATGTCATACCTTATGAACTTAAATTGTTGTTTTTCTAGAAATATACTATTTTTTCAAAATCCTGGTGGAATATCTCGAATAAATGGCTTTAAAACGTAATAACATTGCTAAGGTACATTGCAGGTTCCTTCGTAAAAGGGGTGCGCGCTTATACGCCGGATTTTACGGTACTTCTTAAAAGTATTATTTTTAAAATTAACTATCATAACTTTTTAACCCGTTCAGGACCATGATTACATATATGGATCAATCGTTTCTCCCTCCACGGCCCACGGTATCACATATGTGATTGGAGCTTTCCCTCCTCGTAGGCCCATGATCACACCGGTGGGATCAGACATAAGAACGTTTTTATATTCATTTTCACTAGATGGCGGTTAAAAACCGTTTTTCTTTTTCGAATAATGTTTCAAAAAAGCTTTTGAACTTAAACTATGCTTTGGCTCTGTGTTTTTTAATTAGATGCGAGATATTTATGAATATAAATAACTGCAAATGTTTAGATTTTCGAGAGAATTGGATATTTATAGGTTCGTGATCTACTATGTATGGATTTCTGTTTGTATTTTGAATAAGGTGGTTTAGTTTTCTAATATTTTCTATATTCGTATGTGCAAATGTACGGTATTTTTGTCAATTTCTTTGAAAGTGTATGCAATTTTTTTTTATTAAAATGAAAATATTTTTTTTTTAAATTCTTAATTGTTTTTTTTTAATTATAGCGAAAATTTTTGTACTCCATGTTCAAATATTATCAATGATAGTAAATTGTAAGTTTTAACGTATTTGATTGCATTTAAAACTTTATATGAAGTTTTAAAGGAAACTATATAGGCTTAGCAGGGAAATTTCCTGGTCATGTGCATGCGTATTGTCTCCGAACCTACGGGCCTGGGGAAACGCTTCTTTCTCCTTCCGCTAGGTCCTGAAGGGGTTAAGAATGTGCGACAAACGCAATATGAGTAATGAGTTGCATTTTGTTTTAATATGAAGATCATTCAAGTTCAGACATGGAACTATAATTACTTAAAATAAATCCAAAAGATGGTTTCAATACGATCTTTAAAAGGATGGTCGCAGTAGCGTAGTAGTTATGGTCCCGAACTCGTGGCCGACGTGTCGCGGGTTCGAGTCCTGGTGCCAACGAATACCCACCGCGATTGATGTACGTTAGATTTGTCGAGGCTCAAGGCCGCGGTAGCCGAGTGGTATAGGTATCGGATCGTGGCTTGTCTTGTCATGAATTCGAGCCCAGTACCACTAAAGATCCGCCGTGTAGGGCAGCGATGCACGTTAAATCTGTCGAGAGCTGAAACGTCCTCCCGTTGGTGTGGTAGTTAGGAGAGGGGGTGTCAGCTCAAGTGTCATCCACGTCACTTGACCATGGTTCAAAATTACGTGGTCCGTCGCCAAAAGCCCTCGTGTAGCTGAAAAGTGCGACGTTAATATTCAATCATTCAACTTGTCGAGGCTCAATGTGGTTCTCCCGTTTATGTGGTGTGCAAGTTAGGAGAGAGGGTGCAAGCTCATGTGTCGTCCTCATCACTTGACCGAGGGTCAGTATTGCGAGATCCGTCGTTAATAGCCCTCATGTTGCTTTATAGTGCGACGTTCATATAGTTCTTAGTATCTAAAGGTTTTTAAGTGATATTAAACTGTTTTTGAATTAATGAAAAGGAATTCATTAATTTTATGATTCAATTAAGAGAGCTTACTTTACTTTTAAACTAATTTAAATAAAATTTCGTTTATTATGCTTTTTATATGCCAGGGAAATAATGAAATGTAGGTCTAATCCTCCCAAATAATTTTATTTCTTTTCAGTCTTATCTATTTATAATATATAAAAATGGATGCTTGTATGAAATCGCTTCATTCCAACACCGTTCAATCGATCTCTATGAAAATTGGCATGTAGATGTATTTTTTGTGGAGAAGTTTTTTGTGCTATCCTCTTAGTTGCAGCTCCCCACCAGGTGGCCCTATAGCATATCAACTTCTGTGCCGTTCAATCAAACACCAAGTTGCCAACAGGGTTGCCAAAAATGATGCCGACTTAGCTGTATCACCAAAATTTCGCTATGTTTCCTTCGAATCGCCATTATAGTGTAAGGAACGGCGTTGCTTGCGAATATTACAACTTTACGTAAAATAAATACAACAGAAACTAATATTCAAGCATTACACATCCAGATATAAATTATTTACACTATTTTATGCGTTCATAGCACAAAATGTGTTACTTTTGCTGGGCAGAGATAAGCTTAGGAAGGTGTTTTTAAAAATCAACCCACAAGAGAGCTACAGGATGTTATAAATTTTAAGAAAATCCTTTTTATCAGCTATTAGATCTTCAGTCTTAAAATTTAACAAATATGGTTTTTTTGTTTAGCTCAGATAGGCAAAAAGCTTTTTTTTGTTTAATTTGAAATTCACGTAAAATTAACTCATTAAAAACTTCTTTACCTTCAATCTGTACTGTTTAATTTTTCAATTCACCCGTGCGAAGAACGTTTATACCAGCTAGTAAAATATAAAAGAGAAAAAATGTCTAACTGTAAAATATGTATTTTTAAAACCAATGGAATTCTTTTATACTCTTTTTTAAAATTCGCTGTATTAAACATACTTTGACTCTGTTTTACTTTAAATGTTTTGCTTTTATCTAAAACCTTACATGTGTGTATGTTATATGTTGTTGGCATAACCTGGTATTGATGTTACATTCAATTCATGATAACTATACAGAGCGTCGCTCGAGACATGAAAATGACAATAAAACCATGATGAACGCTTCAAGTGGTCTTTTCTACAATGAAGCCCTTTTAGGGGGTATCACCCCTGGTAAATATCTCCATTTAGTAAGCATTCACGCTGCAAAATTTGCATGTATTCGAAGTCTTAGCAGTGCATGTTCGTGCGGGAGGGAAGACTGGAATATGCAACTGGTTCCTATGCTTAGCTGAGAATCTTTGAAAACGATTGTAAATGTATGTCGCAATCTCTCTTTCAAGATTTTGTTTTGAAAGAAGCGTTCAGATGTTGTTAAAAAAAATTAGGTCTATTGGTATAGTAAAATGAATAGATGAAACATCAAATATGAATATGTTTATTTTGAAAAAGGTTTGAAGATCTGTTTTTAAGGGGCCAGTTACTCTAAAAATGACTAAAAGATCACCTTTTTTCTACCTCAGTTTAATTATATGACGTTTCTAAATACGTGCAGAAACTTTCGTAGCTCAAGATATATTAGTAAACCAGTTACAGTGAAAAACGATTAACACGAAATTGAAGGGACTGAAATATTTCTTCGTGTTAAACGATATTGCGATATATATACAAACTCTAAAAAACTTAATTTTGTTGAATATCTTTTATTTATATAGATATATGTATATATACATATATTAATAAAAAATAAATGAAAATAAAACATTCACAAGAATTGAAATTTTTTGAACAACAAAACATTTATTTTCGGAAAGTACTGATATTTTTTTTTTTTTGCTTTGCTTTTCTTTAGCATCAAATTGTATTTTTAGCTTCTAAGTAATTGCGCATACTTTTCATGATGTTCCTCATATTGGATGATGTGGGAACAGGAGCTTCATTATTCATTTCATTTTCGTTTTTGGAATCTGCATCGATGATATTTTTTAAGCTTTGAAAAAGCTCCAAAATGTCTTTGTCTGCCGTAATTGGGGCTGTATACACATTATAATCATCTACTGCAATGAATTCTTCCGTTTTAATACAATAGAAAAGTCTAATCCGGTTGGTGTCTTACGTATTTTGTTCATTCCCAGAAGGGAAATCTTTCGTGTTAAAACAAATGCAAGAAAATACATAGTTGTGTGTAGGGACCGTTTTATTATTTTGTGTTAAACGATGTTTCGTTTTGAGTGGTTTTGCGCTAAACATATTTCACTGTATTTAGCTTTTTATAACAGTATATAGAGGGGGAAACCAAACACATGTGACGTTACTATTACTTGCGGACTTTCAATGATTTTTTCTCAGGTTTTTATTTTTCACGAAAATAGCATATTTAAAAGGATAAGGCTGTTTTATATTCAATATACAGGTTGAAACTTTTTCTGGTTATTTTGTATAATATATTTGACAATCTTGTGCATGGAATAAGGGTTCAGTTATTTATTTTTTTCTTCTTTTTGAAAAATCCACGAAGTTAGATATAGATGTGTATTTACTGTTTTTTTCAAAGAGTCTGTTTCGAAAAAAAAATGTAAAAATAGACTCGTGAAAGTATCACTTGTAATGCTACCCCCATGCACAGAATTTTGAAAAACACTTCTAAAAATATTAGAAAAAAATTACTCACAAAAATATTAAAATTTGTTAAAATAGTAGGAATTTTAAAATGCTAACATATATTTTAAAAAAATAATTATAATTTGAAATATTTGTTTGGTCAAAAATGGTGTTTTACTTTTGAAATGTGTTTCATGTGTGTTCAAATAGAGTACATGTAAACATTTTCGTATAAGCATATAAATAAAAAAAATGTGTCCCTTTTGATATTGTAGTAAAGGAATTTACTTAAATTTAATATCAAATACATATATTTTTAATATTATTATTAGAGTTACTTTCCATCATTCAAATTTATAGAATTGCACAGAATTAATTTCTTGATATTATTTGTAGAGTTTACATTTGGAACACAATTAATAATAAACAGCACTATGCAATCTTTGTATACGTATAAATCTTTATAAGTCCTTCTATAATTCCCTGCTATTATTTAGTTTTCCAAAAATATTTATTCAGAATCTATTATTAGTGTTGTAAGAGTTGAATTTAATAACAGATGTATACTTTCTTGATATTTATTCTTATTTGAGTAACGGTATGAAATATATTATACTTCAATTACATAACAATACGATTGTTGAAAAATAACAATATATGAATGTTGACATATCAGTAAAAATTTATGAGTAGTTGTACTATATTTTTATCTCGTCTGCTCTTATTTTTCTGCGGAACCTTGGTTTGTATTATACTATTACATAATAGATGTTATTTGTTTAGTTTTATTTTGCTTTTTCTATTTGATTTTTGTCATGTCTGATATTAATTTTATTACATGTGTATGTTTTTCAATTTCCTTTTAACAATATTTACTTTTATTGTAATCCTTAATTTGAGAAATAACTTTTTTATTATTGTTTTCATTTTGTCGCCTTCCATTTTCATTGTTTTGTGCTTAGAATTTCTTTGTTCAAAATCTTATAAGTGAAATTTGAATTTTAAAGGAATTATATAGAAAATGTGTGCGTTCATAGATTGTGTAATTTCCGATAAAATTTCCTTATTGAATTTTATTTGAATGAGAAATATATTTTACGGCTGTACAATAATACTTATTGAAATATTGTTGTTCCTTATGTGAGTTATTAAGTGAAAATCAACGATTCTAAGTGTCATAATCTGCTGGTATTTTATAATGGTTCTGAAATCTGATTTTTGTCCTGAAATTTTAATAAAATCCCAAATTCATATTGAACTAAAGGTACCTTTTAAAAAATCCTCAAAATGTCAAAATCTTTCTATTTATTTATTTGCTTTTTTTTTATTCTGAAAAATTTTGTATGTTGTATCAGAATTTATAACATTAATTTCAAATATTTGACCTAATATTTCAATACTTTCGAAAGTGTTTATAAATACCCTTATAATACTAATCTTAACGTCAAACTTTCTAATTGAGTAATATTATACTTGTTAGTATAAAATCCGTATTTTACATAAACAGATTTTTGTATATTTAAGGTATTCTTAGAACTTTATGAAAAATCAAAACAATGTTATAAATTTCTTGAAAATGTCAACATTAACTTTACTCGAAACATACGTTGTTTTACAAATTACTAAAAATACAAATCAAACTATCATATTCAAATTCTAAGCACAAAATTCGAACTATATAATGTTTCTTCATAGCAAATTCAATTTTTAATCCATCACAGAAACAATTATCAGTTAAAAGTTACAGCAAACGATTTTTTTTTGTTCTGACATATCTAAAATTATAATTAAATAATTATGATTGCCAAACGATTTTATATAAGAAATATGAAATAAAAATTTGTTTTAAGATATTTTAATATTGCATAGTAAAAAATCGATTTCGCTGAGAGTAAGAGATTTATAGAATCACTAATAAAGAAAATATAAAGATGATCATATATATATAATTGAAAGTATGATTAATTAAAACGTGGAAATTGTTCTGTTTAAAAATTTAAGTTAAGAAAAAATTTGATTTGGTGATAATTCTTAAGAGATTTTTGTAGCTGTTATGTATTTAAATGTTGTTAAAAAATAGCCGTTTTCAATCGAATGCCTTGAAATAATTCATTTTACTACATCAAAATATCCCTCGTAAAAAATTTTAGCAAAAATACCAAGAAAAAAAATTATTATATTAAAAATGACCAGTTTTTAAAATTTTTTTATTAATTCTAAATTTTTTAAAGTATTACTTGCTACGTTGACTTGATTCCATAACTGGATAAACTAAAATAATGTGTAAACTAAATAATAAATAATTATGAAACCTTTTTCGCGAGACAAAATATTTTACTGCATGCTATTAAAATAATGGTTGATATAATTTAAGAATTGTATAATGCTCTTAATACAGAAAGAAAGAAAAAGGAAAATTGCAATTTGTTTGGAATTACTTATTCTTTTCACTAAATCCAAGTTATTAAATTCAATATGGCACGGAACATATACAAAACAGTGAACGTTATATTAAATGAGCAACATTAAATCTGTTTCCACTTTGTTGACGTTTGCATAAATGCATAAAAAATGTAAAGAATAGCTTTTAATGAAAATAGCTCCATCTTTTGTAATTGAAAAAGAATAGAATTATTGAAAAGACGTTTTTCCTTGTATAAAATGCAACCACTTAAGCATAAAAGGAAATCAGATGATTCAATGATACACCTTATTATTTTAATAAACAAGCCAATACTGGTAACCCTTTCCCCCTAATAAGAATAACGAAGTGCGTGATTACAACACTTATTTGCATCACAATATTAAAGTGGCGAACATATACGAACACGCCTTCAGAACTATTCTTCTGAGAAGAAATCATTGTTATTTTTCTTTAAATAAGCGTTACATAAGAAAGAGAAAATAAATACTTCGGATCATCGCTACATCCGTCTTGGAAGAGTCCTGAGTTAGCGGTCACGTGCGGCCAATAAAATTTTACTTCTGCTTTTAAAATGAAAGAGATGTAAATATACATAAAAGTAAGAATACATACGGATGAGTTTTAAATGATTGTAGTCGTGAAATCGTTAACGATTGTCGGGTCCTTTCTGCAGTTTTGACTTTTGCTTTTCTACAATACGCACACATACACACGTGTTTGTCTTTTCAACCCTTTACTCAAATATGTTTTCTCGTCTTTCTCCAGCAGTGGGTTTATATGAGGGCATAAACCTTTCCGCTTTTGTTCTGCAAAGGATTGGAATTCTCGGGAAAGGTATTGTGTGCAAGATGATTATTACGTTTCCACTCCTACTTGTTAAAGACTCGCTGAGATCCGCTTTGGAAGATTCCCATTTTTTTCGGATGGTTTAGGATGATGGTAAAGAATGTTTCTGTTTGTTTACGGAAAATATTTTCTGCAATTAAATGTAAATTATTATCTCATTTCTACTGATAACGTAAATAGTCATGGGCGTAGCAAACCATGCAAATTTTAAATCCTGTGGTGGTCATTGGTGTTGTACTGTATATTTCCGTGTATAAACAGGGAATTTTTAGATCTGTTTTAAATTGAAAGTAAGGGGGTTGGCTTATATATATGAATCCGCTGAGCTCGGAGAAAATATAGTTTATGGTTTTAAGGTATCCGACTACGTTCGGAACCTCGATTTTAAAAAAGTGCATAAATGGATAGTTGTCATGATATTTAGTGTCACTTAGATTAGAATACAAGTATAAATTTTTTTAAGGACATTTTGACAAAAAAAATTATTTAAATACAATATTTCGGCAAAAAATTGACTTAGAAATTTTTTTGTGAAAAATCGCATTATTTCAGTGTTACAACCTCATTGAAATAATTATTTACTGGCGCTTTTTCTTTCAAAAGGGGGCAATCCCTCTGAAATGCAATAATTTTGATATATTCACTGTTTAAGTTATATATTTCAAAAATTCTAGTTGAGCCTCTGAAGAGAGGTCTGCGCTATATACAGGCAAAATATTATTATAATAGAAGCATTTTTCACAAAAGGAGAACATTTTGAAAAAAAACATTATTCTAAGTTCATTTTTTGCCGAAATATTGTATTTAAATAATTTTTTTTTGTCAAAATGTCCTTAAAACAATTTTATACATGTATTCTTATCTAAGTGACACTAAATATCATGACAATTATCCATTTATGCGCTTTTTTAAAATCAGTTCCGAACGTAGTCGGATACCTTAAAAAATTTTCCTTTAGCCATGCGCAAGAGATTTTAATCTACTAATTTTTTGGGTGTTTGAAACCTTTTTTATAACAAAAAGGGAAAAGTCACATAAATCCTTCAAAATCAGTGCCAGATTACTACTTTCCGAACAGTTTGTCAAAATCAAATTTACTCATTGGGGTGTCTGAATGCATACGATCATCATGCGGTGATTATTCATCCTGAGAATGAAACATAGTCGATGATCACGTTCTATAGATGAATTTTCTCTTCCCGCTAATTTTCCAATCAAAATGTCGTAGAAACTATGACTTGCACAGAAATAACATAATACAACAAATGATGAAAAAATGTGTTTCCTGCAGATAGAGTTACCAGAAATAAACCTATCATCGTCTCTATTCATATAAATTCATAGCAAATCTATTTATATTAAAGCTTATATTATTATTTAACAATTACAATCCTTAAAATTAAATAAAACTTTTTAAAAAATGTTATCGATCCCCAGTAGATCCTGAAATATTATAGACTACTTTAAAATTTCAGTAAACTCTCTCTTGTTCCAGTATGACATTGATGAAGATTGACATTGATTTAAGACTTAAATAGTATGCCGAATAAACATATTATAAAAATTATTGATAGTTAAAAAGTATTTTGCTACTATAATTTATACACGCGCGCTTTAGTTTATACATTACTTTTAATTTTAACTTTTTTTCATTATCAACATCTTATTTGCAATCAAAGATGTTTCGAAAGAACTCAACTTAGCAAGATTTCTTTGATTTATGAATGACTTTAAAAGAAAAAATTATTTGCTTTTCTGCAAAATCAGTGCAAAATTTACTAATACCATGAAAGGAAATACGGCATGAAATAATTGTCTATATCGCGAGGAAAAAAACGGATAATTGCTTACTTTTCTAATAGCCATGAATTTATTTTTCTATTTGATATAAATATTTAAGAGTTACGTACGGTATTGTGTTTCCATTCATGAGAAATAGGCAAAAAACAATCAATCAATTTATCCAACTTTTTTTTTTACAACAAATAAACAATAATGCTTTTTTCTCCTTTATAACCATTGACCTTGAAAATTAACAAAATTTTCCGAGAACCTAAGTCAGTTTCTGCCGGATGTGAAACTTGCAAATTTGTTATATAAACAAAGTTGTAATTTAAAACGGATGCGAATTGAAACTTATATTACAAAGGCAGCAAAAAGATTGATTGTGTTTGCTGAATCATTAGACAAAAGATTAAAACGCGTAATGCAATATAATATTTTGAATTAAATTTCGCGGAAGAAGCTTTGCGTACTAATAAACTTCCAAAGTTCAAATAGGTCATGATGTGATTTCTAAGTTAAATATTGTATTTCCAATCGGTAATAATTGCCTGAAGTTGAAAAATCTGCTGAAATGTGTTTACTTTGGAAGCTTTATCAGCCAGAGATATCACCATTCATTATTCATTATCTAAGTTTTAAATAATTTAAAACTGACCAAAATTGGAAATAAAATTTAAAAAAACTTTTCTAATGAAATATATAAAATTTATGTGTTTGAATATTACAAAACACACGCACGCTAACATATACACACACTACATACACATACATATATGCACATGCATAGATACATACCCATACATACACGTATGCACAGATACATACACATACGTACACGTATGCATAGATACATACCCATACGTACGCGCATGCATAGATACATACCCCATACATACTTACTCATATACATATACACTCTCATACACACATACATTCTCGCATACATACTCTTGCACATGCACGCATGCATACTCTTGCACATGCACACATACATACTCTTACACATGCAAGTATACGTACACTCATATACATACACGCCCTGCACGTACATCTCTGCCCATGCACGCACACATACACTCACGCACACATACTTCCGCATACATACTCTTCCCCTTACACATACTCCGCCCCTTACCCTACACTCCCCTTACACATACGTACCGCATACCCTATTACTCTTGTCCATACCGCATAAAGTACTTAATCCCATACCCTACACTCTTACACATACCCGCATACATACACTCTTACACATACCCGCATACATACACTTGCACATGCAAACATGCGTACATCATATAAAGAAAACGTACATCATACAGATAATATTATCACAATATACAATATAATCTGTAAAAGCTAAAAAAAAAAACACCAAACAATAAACGAAAGGGGAATCATAAATAAAATACATATACTATAATCTTAAAAAAAAAAAAAGACAAGAAAATATCGAAGGTGTATTCGAAAAAAAAATATATTTATATAGATATATTTGTTTATTAAATGAAAAATTTTTTATTATAAAATTTTTAAATGAATTGAGTTATACTTAACTGCTTGGAATAACCCTTTTGCCATTATTTTTTAACAAATATAGCAATAATTGAATTAAAATAATTAAATAAAAATTAATATTAACAAGGACAGACAGGAATTTATAATGATTTGTGTAATGAAGTATGTAATAATACAAGTTTGCAATAACACTTATCAAATATACTATGACACTTATCTGAGTAAGGAATCATCTTGTCTTACCTTCATTCTTTTGATGAAAGGAAATTATAGTGTTTCATTACTAATTGCGCCAACTTAGATAAGTAATTTAATGAAATATCTGCTTTTCTAACGATCAAATGTATCTCATGACGAAAAATTAGGTAAAATATATTTTCATCACTACTGTTATAAGATTAAAGATATTTATAACCTAAATCACAATTTGGAAAAATACGGGATTTACAGGCATTAGGGCATGAATATATTTTAAGCAACTTTTCTGAATGCTTTTACCTATAAATCTGTGCAAGAGATTGGTGATGCTTTTTATAAAATCGTAAGTTTGAGTCCTGTTTCAGCTAGGGACCGTCATGTAAATAATGGAAATTGTTTAACTTCTAAGTGAACTTCATCGATGCTCCGGCTCAAGTACTGCCATCTGACCATGGTTTCAGAATATGAATATTTACTTTAATTTCGACCTTTAAAATCATAGAAAATAAAATATAAAATAGATATAAACATGTTTTTATTTATTTTATATTGTTTTTGATATAAAACCAGTATTTTTGTTGCAGTTGACCTCTGAGATTAGGAAAAAGTTATAAATATACTACCTAATATGGATATTAAGTCATTTTCAAATGAAAGCTATGTATATATTTTCTTTTTTTATTAAAATTATAATTGTTTTGAAGAGTTTTTATTAAAGAACACAGGATTTTGTTTTTCTTTTATTATTGATAACAAAATATGTTTGGTGAAAATATCGAATAATGGGATTTTTTTTAAGTCATTATCTGAAATTAATAACAATAAAAATACTCAAAATACTGTTTATTGATGGTAGAAGTGTGAAAATGTTTGCCTCACCGATGGCAATCTTTTTAAATCTTATTTTTATTTACACTGCCAGTTAAAAAGGAAACGATAGTTATATGGCCAAATATAACATTCTAGGTTTTGAAATACGGTAAATGCTTTTTTTGGATCAATTTAAAATTTTGTTTTCCGTTTACAGTATTTGCACAGAAATGAATGGTAAAATTATATGAGATGTGACACACACTCGAAAACCATGAGACTGGTACAATAAATTATTGTACTTACTGTCACGGAGAACTCATTCAGTATCACCTTCAGAGTAGCTCCCTTCACACACTTGTGCATTCGGTGCTGTCATCGCTGGCAACAGTTCTGGAACGAGGTTTTTGGAAGGCCCTTCAGGTAATTCTCCGTTTTTGCCAGAACCTCTTCACCTGAGGTAAAATGGGTTCCCTTTAAGCAATATTTAACTGTAGGAAATAAAAAAAAGTCCCATGGGGCCAAATCAGGTGAATAAGGAGGATACCCCATCGCAGTAATGCTTTTGCTGCTCAGAAACTACTTGACAGATAAGGCCGTGTGAGTGGCTGCATTGTCTTGGTGCAACAGCCATCCATAAATCCCCAATTCCGGCCTTTTTTCCCTAACCTTTTCACGAAGTCTTTTTAGTACATCAATATAGTAGTTTTTTAACAGTCTGACCACTGATGTGAGTAGGAACCCACTCATATCGCGAATTTTGACAAGGTTTTGGTCTGTAATTGCTGACCTTGGGCACCCAGCAGGTTCATCATCTCTTCCACACTGACCCCTCCCCCTGAAAACTTCTTATACCATTCAAACACATGTGCACGAGACAAAGTTTCATCTCCATAAGCCTCGGTTAGTAATTGATATGTTTTCGTGGCTGATTTCTTAAGTTTCACTAGAAACTTGATGTTGATTCGACATGTGTGACGGATATATTCGTGATCCTTCCACTAATCCTCTTGAGAAATCTTTAGGTACGGGATGACGTTACTTAAGCAGTTATTGCCATCTCCACTCTTTTTTTTCAAGCTACACACTTAGTCTCGTTTTTTTCCCTGTGTCACACCTTGTATTAACATACAATGCCAGAAAAATATTTTCAAATGCATGCTCTTACTGACACTTCTTGCTGCGAAATTCTCAAGAACAACGTTCTCCTCTCGACTAATTGATTCAGCTAAAAGGATGTTGTAAAAAGCACGCTCCTTACACGCGGCTACTTTAGTATTGAAAATGGACAAAGCCTTTTATTGTTTCTTTGTACTCAATCATTGAACCGTTGAGATCGTGAACTTCACTGCGATACCTATTTCTCAGTTAACTTTGTGCCCACGTATGAAAGGAATTATATGTCCTCTCTTCATACTAGAAGAGTGGTGACAGGATGCGAATTGACTGGCACAAAGTTGCCTCGTGTGAAACCAGCCGTTATTTATCTGTATATCTTAAGTCACGAAGATATTAGTGAAGGAAATGTGTGGGAACGCTAGTCAAAAACAGAGTTTAATGAGCGCAGTCTTTCAATAATACAAGCCCAGTGGCTGAGTGGTAGTGTATTGCGCTTCCACGCCACAGGTCTGGGGTTCAAATACCAAGCTGGGAAAGGTCAACTCACCCTTCATCCCTTTAGTGGGTCAATAAATGAGTGCCAATAATTGGAAACTGGGGGTTTTCTAGTCATACTAACCACACTTGACCGAAACATTTGCGCATGCACTCCAGCGCCTAAGGCCACGTAAACTGAGATAGGTATAGTAGACCTTGTCCTTCATGAGCTGTTGCGCCATTGAGTTCAGTTCAGTCTTTTAATAATATGCTTATATATCCTGTTGAGTGTGAAAAATGTGTGCAATATCAATGGAAGTATTGTTTGAATTTAATACATATAAAATTTTTGGTGAGTGTTTATTAACTTCACACTATTAAGCACAAGAGCAGACCTCGTAATTTTGAACCACACTCCAGTGACGAGAACAACACACCTGAGTGGCAACCTTCTCCAAATTACCACATCACGCCAAATGGAAGGACTTTGAGTCACGACGAATTTAATGTGCATCAGCTCCCCCTGCACGATGTGTCTTCAACTAGTCGAAGTGGCCGCAGTAGCCGAGTGGTATAGGTATCGGACCATGGTTTGCCTTGTCATGAGTTCGAGCCCAGTACTACTAAAGACCTACCGTGTAGGGCAGCGATGCACGTTAAATTGTCGAGAGCTGAAACGTCCTCCCGTTGGTGTGGTGTGGTAGTTAGGAGAGGGGGTTCTAGCTCAGGTGTCGTCCACGTCACTTGACCATGGTTCAAAATTACGTGGTCCGTCGCCAAAAGCCCTCGAGTAGCTGAACGGTGCGACGTTAATATTCAATCAATCAATCAGCTAGTCGAACCAGCTCTTGACCATGACAATGAGGCTATCACGGACTCATAAATTTTGGTGATAGTTATGATTCGATAAAAATCACAATAAAGAGCTATTTGTCTGAGGAGCAGAAAAAATGTCTCTATATAAGTGTGTGCAATAAAATACGTAAAAAAATATTTAAATATAATAAAAATTTTATACAGTTGATCAAACGTTTTTAGAGCCATGTTTATGTTTATTAAAAAAATAGTATTTCTGTTGAGATCGATTTTTATTTTGCTAAATTAAGTGGTTACTATACACAAAGAGCTTACTTCAATATTTCCTTTGAATGAAAACTAGATGGAACTGGCTTTCGAGATAAACGTGTATCCGCAAGAGCCTAAGATTTAAGAAACCAAGAGGGGGAGGGGGATATCCAAACGGGAAGCATCGTATGTCCGAACTGGTCATTGTCCGGTTCAGAAATGCCCATCTCGTTTTGCCCATTCAGAATCCATTGACCGACTGCAATGCACTGTAATCCAGTCAGTCTCTCGAATGAAAAGACGTGAAAAAATTATTCCTTTTTCTCCCATGGTATTTGTTTGCGATCGACTCCGTTTAAGAAGTGTTTTCGGTTCTAAGTTCCTGAATGCGAGACTGGCTATCCATTCTGACTTTGAATGGGCAAAACTAGCTTTGCAAAATCCGTACTGAATCATTTTCTAAGCATTCACCTAGATTTTGAGTCTTTTGAGGATTTAAAGACTGGAATTATTCTCTACAACGGATGGCTATTCTTTCTTCAGAACGGAGAAATGCACCTTTAGGAAGATTTAACAAGTTTTTTTTTTCTCTTATCCCGGCAAAGTTTGCCATTCCATCGGCTCATGCGAAACAACTTGGGAAACTTTTGAATGGAAAATATTGAGCAATTTTATAGTGTAGAACTGGATGTAGTATCCAAAGTATTCTTTTCATAATAATCCTTTTCTTTCTTTAGTAATGCTGAATAGGAGATTTTTTGAAAAAAAATCATACAAGACTAAATAAGTATTATAAAATGGGTTTATTTTTTTCTTCTTATAGATTATAAATGCTTCTTTTAGATTATATATTAGTATTATAAATGCTTGGATTTGTATATAGTATAGTTATGGTTAATATTTTTTCAGATTTAAAA
>BMAV01018646.1:0-12446 GCA_019973955.1 Trichonephila inaurata madagascariensis | reverse complement strand
TCGCTGTTGTTGAGTCGATTTCGAATGACAATTCGCGGACGACAAACGCTCTGGTTCTGCAATTGTCTCGTTACGGAAACTAAAACTTCTCTTTGTTGCGCACCGGAGCAAGGTCGTTTCGTTTTCTGTCCCTATTGTTCTCAGTGTCCTTTCCCGATTCTTTTCTTTCCACGGGTGTTTTTGCATGTGGCAATTAGGGACTTGCTTAGAATGGGAGGAGGGGGGGCAATCTCCCTGGCGATATGTATCGATGAATTAAACAAAGGTCCTTCTTTCAAAACAGTCTGTGTGTGCATTGCTCATTTATTTCTCTCTAATGACAGACCTTTATTTAGATAAGTCTTTTTGTGTGTTGCGATCAGAGTTGTTTCTTTATGTTCGGTTTCACGAAACGATATTTGCATTACGTATTTTTTACGATCGTTATCAGCAACACCTGTCTATATCGGTGTAATATTGCTATTACGATTTGACTAACTTCCTTCAATTTTTTTTATCAGTTTCAACCGTATAAAATGAAACTGCAAAGCTTGTCTAAAGCTTTCTCAAGTATACATTTTTATATAATATTCCAGTCTTATGGTTCTAGAGGCATTAGACATTCTCTCGTTCAGTTTTTCTCAGTGTGCAGAAGGTTTTTGAAATATTCACTTCATTGAAATCTCAAGAGTTATTGCTAATTGCATTTAGCATATCTAACGGATTTCTTGAAGTCATTGGTGGCCGCGGTAGCCAAACGGTGATGCGGGAAGAAGTTTTGATGGTCCGTAGAAAAATTGGGAGATTATTTACATTTTGATGAAGATTCTGATTCAATTAGGAAGAATAACAAAACATATTGAATATGGATTATAATTTAAAAGCTATACTCTCTCGGGGGTGCAACAGCTCAAGGCCTACTGTACCCATCTCAGTTTTCGTAACCTTGGGCACTGATATGTCTAAGTAAATGTTCCGGTCAAGTGATTAGTCTAATGCGATATGGATTATACTTTTCTTAAAAATTTTAGCTACTACTGTCAACGAAATTTCTTTCGAATTTGTGGAATTTTTAGCTATTTTTGCAGCTGTTATCTAGCGACACTTGAAAGTGAGAGTTGGCAACCTTGGTAAATTGGCAGCATAACATTTAAGATTGTGGATATTGCTTTACATTTGCATGTTTCTTCTTGTTTTTCGTGAAGTTATATGAAAATGTAAGCAGTGTGTTAAAATAACTAGTAGTAGTGTTAAATTACTGAGGATATAGTTATAACGGTCCAGTGGGCATTTAGTTATAATGGTAGTTATAGTGGCCAATTATACGAGTGGTCTATCAAATATAAAATTAAACAATTAGTGATCCACGGAGTTCTAAAGGTTTGCGACCTCTGGTCTAGTGTTTATAGTTGAAATTCGTAGTCGAAGTGTCTCGGGTTGAAGTCCTGGTATCACTGAAGGCCCGCCGCGTAGAAGGGGGTGATTCACGTTAAAATGTATCGAGACTCAATGTCCTCCCGTTAGTCCCAGGTGTCGTCCACGTCACTTGAACAAGGTTCAAAATTACGAGGTCTGTCATTAATAGATCTCGTGTTGCTTAAAACTCACTCACTCCCGAAGTCATTGCTGTTGAGTCGAAGATTCGAGTTCTGGTACGTGGCCGCGGTGGCCTAGTGGTCAAGGTAACGGACTCATGGCTGTCATGTCAGGAGTTTGAGCCCAGTACCACTGAAGACCCGCCGTGTAGTGGAGCGATGCATGTTGAATCTGTCGAGAGCTCAAACGTCCTCCCGTTGGTGTGGTGTGGTAGTAAGGAGAGAGGGTGCCAGCTCAGGTGTCGTCCACGTCACTTGAGCATGGTTCAAAATGACGAGGTCCGTCTCCAAAAGCCCTCGTGTAGCTGAACAGTGCGACGTTAATATTCACTTACTCACTCACTCGAGTTCTGGTACCCCTGAAAATCCCCTCGTGTAAAGAGACTATTGCGTATTAAATAAGTCGTGGCTCAAAGTCCTCACTTTGGTGGGATAGGGAAGCTTGGAGAAGGGAGTGGCGGCTCAGGTGTCGTCATCGTCACGTGACCTTGGTTTAAAATCACGTGGTCCATCGCAAGTAGTTCCCATATTATTTCAAAGTGCGACGTTAACAATCAATAATTAGTTCGAAGAAATCGCGTGGCGTAGTGTAAAAACATACAAAATAAGGTTCCAACACGCATGAGTTTCTCCTCTTCAATCGAGCACGTCATTCATCTGCGTAATTATTTAACTCCTTTCTTTGTAAAGTGTTAATTAAAAAGGGAAAAATTTTACAAAAAAATATTTGATTTCTTTCACTGTATTTAACCATTGCAATTAAAGTCTATTGTCGTGAATTTGAAGGTGTAATTTAGTTTCATTTTACTCGAGGTTAAGTTTTTCCATTTCTATTGTTAAACGAAAACGCTTTGAAAAATTAAACTCTTTTAGAAAATTTCTTTTAAGATTGATGTCTTTGAAAGAAATTTTTTTTAAAGAAAATTATTTATAAGCCAAGTAAAGTAATCACAAATTAATACTGTCAGAGCCAATTTAAACTCATTTCAGGCCCTGGGCTGATCGAAATTTATAACTAGAAAATCTAAATTGTCCATCCAGGAGGCGTAGCGGAGAATATTAGGGCCCCATGCAAAGTCAGGTTTTGCCTTTAATATTTTATAAATTGGTTAAACATTTATCTAGCGTCAGTCAGGCTTTAGCCCCGTACGTTACGCCACTGTATCCAGCTTATCCGGGCCCCTGGGCGCTGATAATCCGGTACTGAATACTACTGAAGTTATTCAAATACTTTTCGTTGTTTGAAGTGGACTTTCATTTTTAGATAAACTTTACATTTTTATTAGAACTGCATGGTTATATATGTAACATATTTAAACATTTTTTTTAATTAAAAAAGTAAATAAACCTAAGTGAATATTTTTATAACTAAATACTCTCTCTCTCTCTTAATTAT
This sequence comes from Trichonephila inaurata madagascariensis, assembly GCA_019973955.1. Classification (NCBI taxonomy): domain Eukaryota; kingdom Metazoa; phylum Arthropoda; class Arachnida; order Araneae; family Nephilidae; genus Trichonephila; species Trichonephila inaurata. The sequence continues at coordinate 9,476 of BMAV01018646.1, read as the reverse complement.
TTGCTCTTCGCGGTATCAGATCTTTGATTAGGATTTCGTTATAAAAATCTTTCATATAATGGATATGATGTGGGGTATTTTTCTTCAATAACTTAATTTTTTAACTTCGTTTTGGTAGTTTTCTAAAATCCATTGGAGGAACTTTTTTTTTCATCTGCTTGTTTTATATTCTCAAAAAAAAAAAAGTACCTATTATACCTTGGATTTACATTTTTGTTTACTGTTTTTGTTGTTTATTGATCTGTAAAATTAATTATTCAGCCATATTAAAAATAGCAATAATAAACATATATTATCTTGTATATTTAAACAATTTTTCTCTTAAAAAATTGCAATTAGTCATTTTTTTTTTTTTGACATTTGCTCTTTTTTAATGAACTAAAATCTCAAAAGTTTTAAATCATGAAATATGTCAAATATTTAACAACATTTTCGAAAAAAAAGTAGGACTTTTTACCCTCCAATGTTTAACCATGAAATTTACTAAAAATATTCATAGAGATAAAAACATACAACTTTCATCATAAGTGCATCACACTAACTAAATATTTGTGATTAAATGTACAGAGTTATTTTTTTAATAAAGTTGCACATTATGGCTTCAATGACAGTGGTGCCACTTGAAAAGAAGAACATTCTTTTTGTTCATTTCACTTTTAAAGTATAAAACAGCTTACACTAAGCATCGGCATTAAAAAGTCATGTTTAAAACATTCCTGTGTTCTTAATATACGATCTGAACTGTACAAACTTTGACTATTCACAAATCAGTGTTAATGGATTTTTAAAATGGAAAAGAGAAAACTCGTAAAAAAAAATATCTATGTACAGCATGTGTCACTGTTTACCTTACTTTTAAAAGCAATCATTATTTAATTTGTGTGGTTACTCATTTGCACGCAAGATGGCAGCACGAGGACTATTTATCGAGCTAATTTTAATGAATGCACGAGTCGGGAAAAAGATTCCGAACTTCAATTTGAGATAAATTGATATCTCAAAAGACGACCGATTCGTAAAATCCTACTTCAGTTGATAATTTTAAGAAAAGAAAAAAAACTGCTGACATGTTTTACTATTGTTAATAAGTTGAAAACTATTATCTATTTGTAAAATAATATCTTGAATTTTTTTAAGTCTGAAAAGTAAAACGAAAAATAGGGTGCGTTTTTAAGCTATGAAATAAATTGATATAGGATAATTATGAAAAAAAAGTTGAGTGAAATCATTTCTCATCTTTCAGTTTTAAATAATGGTATGTGGTAACGTATTTCGAAAACTGATTTAAAATTAAGTTTTAAATTTCATGCACGCTTGAAATGAAGTGAAAAAATTAAAATTTATTGTTTTCTAAAGAAGCATCACATTTTTGTTTCTAAGATGAAAATTTTGTCACAACACATTTTTTATGATTCCAAAGCCTTGAAAATCGCTATTATTTTTTAGTTTTAAAAATTAACTTTTTTTTTTTTTTAAAAAAAACTTATTAAACGTTTTAAAACTTTAATCTTTTCTTCTTTTCTTTATAGATATATTGTGAATTTATTCAAGGCAGCTTAGAAATTATTCTCGCATTCTTCTGGGTTAAAGCATCATGACATCCATTCAGGTGAGTTTTCTTAATATTTTGAAATCTGCACTAAACCCTTAAGTAAACCACAATGTAGTTGGGAATACATAATTACGTTAAAATAAAAAAAACTCATTTTAGTCTTTCTACAGTCTTTTCCTACTCGAAAGCAGCCAGTAGTGTATACAAGAAGGATTTAGGGAGAGGAGGGGTCGAACTCTTCCCCCTAGACCAACTAATTCTTACAATAGAGATTATCCCTCGCCACTTCCGTCCATGTGTTTCTTAGAATGTTCCCCCTCCCCCCCGTAAGAGAGGTCTGTGTACGTCACTGAAAGCATGAATAGTTTTTTTTAATAATTTGATAAAAACACCCTCATCGATAAATTTTTATTTTAAAAAAATGTGCCTGTTATAGAGACATCGATTTGATATATTTAAAACTTAAGCATAGATTCTTAAAAAAATTTAATTTTTTGATTCTAAGCCACATTGAAGAACTCATAATACATTACCAAATAGCTAAATCTCCCATTGTCCGATTTAGAAATTTTTCCTTCTAATCACTCTTAGTTAACAGATTCATTAATAATTATAAGTTTAATGTTTACTTCATTCAAGCAAAAAATATTTAAACTGGCCTTGTGCATCACACATCTAGTCAGAAAGTCTAGCCACCCCTATAAATCATCCCTGAAATCATAATTTCGAAACTTGATCCAATGGCAAAATTAAAACGTGTTGAGATCTCACAACATTATTTGAGTCCTTTAAGCCTTATTTCGCTTACAAATGACATAACTACTCCGCCTAAAGTATCCTTGATTGATTGTTTAACCTCAGTAGCCGAGTAGTCCTGGTCACGAACTCGTGAACGCTGAGTCGTGAGTTCGAGTCCTGGTGCCGCTAAGTGGTGCAATGGAGAATATTAGGGCCCCCTGCAAAGTCAGGTTTTGGACTCCAAGCCGGATCTTACAAAGGATTACAAAACCATAACTTAACATAGGTTTGGGGCCCCCTAGAACCCTGGACACCCCGCAATGCGGGGGTGTACGTTACGCCACTGAAGAACCACTATGCACATGAGCTGATATATGTTACATTTGTCATGGCTCAAAGTCCTCCTGTAAACGCGATGTGATCGTTTGGAGAAGGGATGGCAGCTCAAGTGCAGTTCTCGTCATTTGGCCGAGGTTCGTCGACACTCCCCACGTGTTGCTTTAGAGTGGGACGTAACTAAAAATCATCGTTGATTGATTGTTAACATTGTACAGGAAGTATCATGAATGCTGTTGGAGACGAACATTGGCTTAACTAGTTCTGAGTGGGGCCCGTATCGAAATTTCTTGCACACTCTTTTTGGGGGCCCCTTAATATATTAGCAATTTTTGCCTCATATGTGTTGGGGTTCCTGTAACTTGAGGGCCCCGTAACATTGATACGGCGGTAGCTATGCCCCTGGGGACGAACCTAATCATTTTAAAATAGATCAGTTGATGAGGTCGATACTGTATAGGCCAAGGATGGCGAACCATTGGCACGCGTGCCATTGACGGCACGTGGCACAATATTTTGGGCACACCAACGATCAAACACGAATGATTTTTCAATCAATCAAAAAATTTTCTTTGACTCTTTGATGTGGCATCATTTGATAGACTGAACTTGCCCCAATTCAATTGGTTGGAAATCGAAGAATTTGAAATGCAACTTATTGATCTCAAGTATAGTTTAATACGTATTCAAAAATTTATTGAAACAGGGAAAAAGTTAGAATTGATTGAAACAGAAAGATTAACAAGCAATATAAGTAAAAATGCCAGTAACGAAAATTTCGAAGCATTACATTCTATTTCAAATACGTTTAACTGTTTGAAGAAACAGGCTTATGCTATTTTAACCATATTTTCATCGACCTATGCCTACGAGTTATTATTTTCAGAGATGAATAACATTAAAGACTTGCTTATAAGCCATTTGGCAGAAGACTCCAACTCAGCATGCATTTTACTAAAAGTAATATCTTACCCAAACCTACTATAATTTATTTGTCATCTAATTTGCAATAGCAGAAATCACACTAATGTTACTTTATATAATTTGAATTACACGTTTAATAAAACATTTACTACTATAAAATACAAAATGTATTTTTCTGTAGCAAATAAAGGGTTTTGTGTTAGTATTTAGTTTTATTTTTTTCCCAATAATCACAAGTCAAAACTATTTGACGGCACGTCTATACCTCATTAAGCATTTCTTTAGAAAAAATGGCGCGTTGATCCAAAAAGGTTCGCCACCCCTGGCATAGGCCATTACTCTTTTCATTTCCGCACCAAGCCAGCCGGCTGTATGTTAAATTTTTTACCCCGACAAATTTAACATACTGCCCAACTACGCATTTTTTGGAAACAGGGTCTATTGGTTATGAGTCTGTTAGTCAAATAGACTACCATATGTCTAGTAGAATCAGAACTCGAATTCCCCACCAGATTTCAACGTATCGTGTAAGCAAGTTTGCTAATCTTATCACTGAGGTATTGCAAAAATGCGAATATTTATAATTCAATAGTTTTATTAAAGAAAATTTATTTAAAACATTAAATTGTATAATTTAGTTCGTGAATGACAAAAACCAACAAACATGTGGTGATGCGAATGAAATAAATTGTAGCAGAATCCTGACCTTGATGCCGAGCAAGTTTGCATATTTTTGTTCTATACCAAGGGTGGCTAACCTTTATGGATCCGCGAGCCATTTTTTCTGAAGAAATGTTTAATGAGGTACAGACGTGCCATCAAAAAAATTTTACGGAATTATTGGGAAAATATTGAAACTAAATACTAACAACTCAAAAATCTTTACTACGAAAAAAAATATTTTTGTACTGTATTGTAGTAAATTTTTTCGTTTACGTGTAATTCAAATTAAAGTAACATTAGTGTGATTTCTGGTATAACAGATTAGATGACAAATAACTTACATTAGGATTGTAAGACAATAGCAAACGAGTGTGCTTCCCGCCAACCCACGCACCGCGTCCGATCACTCGTGTTTTTTTTTTTTTTTTTTGTTTTTTTTGTAAGACTTCATAGTGAACTTTATTATTTTGAACTAAAATGCAAACCGTTTTGATCGATGGCGTGCTCAAAATATTGTGTCGCGTGCTGAAAAAAAAAGCTGAAATCTGATGGGGTTTTTTTAAATCGGTTGTAATCATTATTTAAAAAGAACTTACTCTTTGAGAAAAATTGAAAGAAAAAGAAAATTACTAAAATATAACATTATTAAAATATATAATTAAAAATAACACATTAATTCATGCAACAAATATTTCTTTTCTTGATTGTTTTTCCTCATTAAGAAAGAGAACATCGTACACATGATTGTTCATTGATATACATATTTCATACCATTGGTGGTTGCTATGTAATGAAAATATCATTACTTGAAGTAAATCGCCAATTAAATAATTATCTGAGCGCGTAGTTTGAAATTAAGTCTTTGGTTACGGAATCTAGGAAGGCCGTTAATGCGTGTTTTCAGGATGTTTATTATTATTATTATCTATAAGGAGGTATGAAACCCCACTGAGGGAAAATATAAAGCTCTCTGTGTCTGTTTGGTATAAGTATTTAATCAAACAAACTTATCTTGCTAACTGCTCATATTCATAATCGTCCTTAATAATTAAGTCGTAATAAATTCGATTAGCGTTTTCGGTAATTCAATTAAGGGAAAGTAATTATGGGGGGAGATTGTTTAGTTATATATAGGAGAAAATGATGTATATTATAACGAGATGTCTTAATAACCCATACGAATAAAATAATTTTTTGTTGTTAGGTTATTACAGATTCAGTTGGAATGAGATTCGGAGTTCATAGAATGTGCATAGGAACTTACAAAACAGTTTTGAATTCATATTTTTAGATAATAAACGAAAAGAAGAAAATATAAGGATTTAAATGTACTTAGGTGTGAGAGAGGGGAAGGGAGAGGGAAGAGTTTATATTACACTTTCAAAAATTATTTCCTTATTTGTACATTTTTAACGATCAACTCCTGCAAATGGACTAAATTCGCATGATTTCACAGTCAGCTCATAGTCACGTGATAAATGCAATCAAGTGTTTCTTGCCAATCAGCTCATGCACTTCGCTGTTGGTAAGGGCCGCGGTAGCTGAGTAGTATAGGTATCGGATCGTGTCTGGCTTTGTCACGAGTTCGAGCCCAGTACCACTAAAGACCCACCGTGTAGGGCAGCGATGCACGCTAAATCTGTCGAGAGCTGAAACGTCCTCCCATTGGTGTGGTGCGGTAGTTAGGAGAGGGGGGTGCCAGCTCAGGTATCGTCCACGTCACTTGACCATGGTTCAAAATTACGTGGTCCGTCGCCAAAAGCCCTCGTGTAGCTGAACAGTGTGACGTTAATATTCACTCGCTCGCTGTTAGTAGCTTTTGTTTTTGCAGAAATAGAATAGTAGAAATATCTGTTTAAAATAATAATGCACGAAGGTAAACAATATGAACTTGATTTGGAAATGCATGCATAATATAAGAATTTTTTTTTTTTTTTTAATCTTGAAAAGCTTTTTGAAGAATATTAATACTTGAGCATTTTTTATGCAATTATGCAATTTGTAATTTATCCAAATTTACTATTAGAACACAAGTACAAATTTAATGTCAGTTTTGAATTCAATTGAGAGCACATCATGTGACCGTTATGTGGCTTGACCTTAACTAAAAGATACATTTAAAAAAAAAAAAAAACTTTAAAATTAAATTTTAGGTTTTTTTGAGTACTTGCAATTGTAAGTAATGGTTTATTTTAAACTTTCCCTTATATTTTGTTTATTCGAATTGCTTCTTTCTTACCAATTAATTATATGTAAAGATTATGTAAAAAGATTTCTTTTGTCTATTTTGTAGTATCGAAAAGATGTATGATATGATGATATTTTCATACATTTGATACTATACTGTATGATATTTTCATACATTTTAATATACTAATTTATATATTTGTGTTGTATCTCTAATTAACACTCCTGCGATACATATTTTAGTTTATAAAATAAATACAGTGGGGTGGATCGAATTTTTTTCAATTTATAATTTTAATACGAAAAGATGTTCTCCGATATATCAATGAAGTTGATAATAAAATAAACTAATGATTATTTTAAGTACTGCCTCAAGGGGATTGAAATTTAGGTATTTGAGCTATTTTTATGATAAAAAGTCAAAGTAATTTTTGTTGAAAAAAAACTGGCATTTTAGTACTTTTAGCATTTATAACGACAAGAGACCTTCTAAATAGTTACAAGAAAAAAACATCAAGTGCATTTTATAGATTTTTAGTTTTAAATTTTAAAATATAAAAACCTTAGTCGAAACTACAACGCACGATAAAGCGGAAGACGGAAAAGAACTTGAATCAGACATCGGGGATCAACGGTGCTGGGGGTGGTGAGTTTTGCAATGTTGCAAAATTACACTGTACTGCTCATTTCTCAGCACTCACCAATCAGTAATCATTGCTTTTGATTATTTATATTTACAGAAAAATAATTATTTCAAGTCTTAAATTATCTAACTAAAATTGTCTTTTCCCATTTTTTTTTTTTTTTTTGAAAATTCAGCCTCTTTGAAGCACTATTGAATTTCGAAATTATTTTGATTATTTATCTCCGTATCTCCGCACCGTCGAACATTTTTTCTGCATATGTAGTTTACTATTAATAATTTTTTTTTTCTGTATACAACTGTGATCCATATTAATATACAGATTTAGAAAAAAGAACTTAAGAGAAACGCTGCTCCACTTTGTTTTCTAAACTGTGGTACGTCCCCCCTAGGGGGGTGATAATACTGAGGCGGGCGCGTGCGTTTCGAGAAGGTTTAAATAATTACAAATTTACTGAAACTAAAACAAAATACATTCTAACATTACAAAAATAAAATACACATTTAAAGTGATATAATACTTACAAATGCATCAGTGCAGCACAATGCATTGCATAATTAATTTATCAGTGCTAAGTTAAGAACAAGATTAATAAGTACTAGCGACTCCCATGGGCTTGTTATGTACAAAATTATATACTTATCTTGATCATTTGTACGGTTTGTAATTAAAATCGCATTGTAGCTTTAGCGTCAAAGTACACATTATTATTGAATTCAATACATTGTTATAGTGTGGAGGGGGGCGTGATGAAAATTATGATTGAAAATTAGATCGCAAATACCTAAAGTCTGAGAAGCACTGAAATGGAGCAACGAGTTTAGCTTTTGTGTTTAAACCAGTGTTTCTCAAACTGTGGGGCGCGCTTCCATAGGGGGGCGTGATAACACTGAAAGAGGGACTCGAGCATGTGGAAAAGTCGTAAACAAAAGATCATTTAAAATTTATAAATTTACTGAAATTAAACAAAATACATTCTGACGTAATAAAAACTAAAATGCACATTTACACTGATATAAAACGTATTAGCACTGTTCAGTGTATTTTATAATTAATTTAATAATATTAAGATAAGAACAACATTAATAATTAGCAATGACCCCATGGGCTTGTCATATATAATTATATATAAAAATTAACACTTATCTAGAAAATTTGTACGGCTTATAATTAAACGCTTAACTGAGGGTTAAAAGTTACACGATTCGCTCCCCAATGCTACCGTTTTCCACGTAGGCACGCGTATATGATGTATTGGGGGAGGGGGGATGGAAAAGAATAAACAAGAAAATCCTCTGAATTAAGTAATTCCTTCTCAAGCAGTCCTTTTATTGCATTCCAAAGCCTTCTGAATAATTCTATGGATCTGCTCAGAAAAGATCGTACTTCGAAAGACGTATATATACGTTCGGGGCAATTAATGCTTTGTCTGAGCGAGATGTTTATATACGCTGGTGGCACTCATGAGGTTAAAGTCGTATTGTAGCTTTAGCGCGTTAAAGTGTATTATTTAATTAAAATCATTGCTATTGTATGGAGGGGGAAGGGCGATGAAAATTATGATTGAATATTGAGGCGCAAGCATTGAAATTTTGAGAAGCACTGGTTTAAACTAAGTAAAAAAAAAACTGGTAAATTCAATACATTTAATATTTATGAAATGTAGCATTTTTGTTTGATCTTATTTACTCTCCCGATTTTATCTTTCATAAGCCATCATTAGCAAATATTAACATGCGACTAAAATTGTGATAAAAGCTTATTCATCTCATAGATCTTCGAATATATATATAAATAATATGAAATATGTTTAATTAGGTCTAATTAGGTTTCCCAACGTAAAGAAAAAATTTAAGTTTTCCTTTTTACACAACAATAGCCTTGTTGGGGCAAAAAATTCTAAAAACATTCTGCTTAAAAAATATCACTCCTTATTTTTCACATTTTTTTTTTACACAATTCTTATTTTTGCAAACGATAATGCATCGCGTAACCCCTCCCTTTCGCATAAATAACTCCGGAGTCACTTGCAGAAACGACTAATGGCCCACTGATAACACTGAATTTCTCATTGTAACGGACCCTCGCTGAACAATGATACTGTCAGAATGGATGAGGCATAAATAGCTAGACAACAACGCCATTGAAACTCCTCTCGGCAACAATAGGTCGTAAACACGAGCCTTTTGAAGGATTTAGGGTCAAAACACGTTGTCGGACTAATATAATGCTTGTTTTTCTTGTAACAATTTATCAAGGAGAGAACACAGAAGCGTCGCTCTCATAACATGTTTAAAGTTTGATACCTATCAGCAAAGAAGAGAGTTATGTGTAGTCGACAGAAGAATTTTTGTTGCATATCCATTGTTTCAACTTTTGTCATCTAATGTCGAATAATAGGATGTGAATTCGGTTAACTTTTTCCGACAGAA
>BMAV01018645.1:0-13425 GCA_019973955.1 Trichonephila inaurata madagascariensis | reverse complement strand
AATCGCATTACCCCCGGGTGCGTAAGTGGAACTTATATATAAATTGGGTTTTTGTTTTTACAAAAAAATTATTTAAATGCAATTTTGGGAAAAAAAAAAATAAAAAAGAAAAATTGCATTTTTTTAAAACAGTCTCCTTTGAAAACTTTTTCCATAATAATTTTTCTATTATTGTCAAAATTTCTTTGCAGAGCCGCAGGAAATACATAATTTACAAGTGGACATTCGTTTAATATTAAATTTTAATTTCTCTCAAAAAACCCCGGAATTTCGCTGATAGTAAGTCTGAAAATTTTTAAATTTTTTTAAAAAACCATTAAGGCTCATACAAAGTCTTAGCTATGTATAGGAAAAAATATTATTTTGAAAAAAGCCTTTTTCCAAAAAAAGGAAATGTTTCGATAATTTTAATTTTTTCTTTTTTTTTTCCAAAAAATTGCATTTAAATAATTTTTTTTCAAAAATCTTTTAAAACAATTTTATTTATATTTTAACTAAAATTGGCACAAATTTCAAAAAATACATCTAACGTTTTAACAAAATTGGGTTCAAACGTGTAGAAATCATAATTGAAATCAGAAAAAATATTCGTAAAAAAAATTTTTAAAAAAATATAAAAAATTCCCATTTTTAAATTATATATATATATATATATATATATATATATATATATATAAAACATTTAAATTGAACTAATTTTTTTTTTTTAAAAAAAAAAGAACTGTGCAATTTTCCTTTCGAGACAAAAACCCCCTTACAGGAAAAGCCCACACAAAAAAAAGAAAAAAAGCCTTTTTATTCGGGACTCGCAATCCTACTCGGTTTTAACCGGGGGGTGATATCTTCCATATTGACTGAAAGGCATTTAAACTAATTTTTGACTTTTATTTTAATCTATATTAACCTTTCATATCAAAAAAAGCAAGAAGATATTTTTCTTTTATTTTTTTACTAAGTTTCGAAAGTTTCAATTTTTTTTTTCCCCGGCCAAACTTTTTTTACATTCTTCTATCAAAACTAAAATTGATGAAATTTTATTACTTTTTGATAAATTTCCGGGAAATTTTTGTTTTTTCTCCGTAATTGTTTTTTTTGCAAATGCCCAAACCGGGGCACTCCCGAAAAGTCCGGGCGCAGCGGTTGGGTATCCTGCGTAGATCTTTTTTTGACAAAGCGAATTTTTTATTCATCAGATTTTGCAAAGGCTTTTCAGCAGGGTCCATCAAACTGCGTTTTTCGAAATCCGGGGGAAGCTCGAATGCTACATACGGAACCATTCCAGCCCCAAAGTTTTTTCCTTTTCCCCGGTTGAAAATAAAGTTGAAGGGACATCATATTGTGGATTCAGATGAAGTGTCGAAAATGTGAAGAAGTAACTGAAGGATTACTCAAAAAATGAATCCCAGGAGTGTTTCGAACTGTTATTCGAACCCTGGAACAAGTGTGTTGATGCAGGAGGGCAGTACCTTAGAGGCCAATAAGATTAAATTACTTTTCAATTTTTTAATACTTTGTAATTGACCTATTCGGGGAACTTTTTGACCTACCTGTAGTTACTGTCTGAAGTTGTTGGCCTGTTACGTTGTTGTCCACAGAGCTCTATTTCACATTTCAACAAATACTACTATTATTGACTTCAGACGAGAGCGTGCATATTGCTCAGAATTGCATTATTTCACGAAACCATAGCTGTATAAGATGACATTATTGAAAACTCACAAAAATTATGAAATTTGGTGTCACAATACTGAATGATGTGATAGAGGGTGTCAATTTTCCACTTTTTCTAAAATATGCTAATCATCACTTTCACCAAGTGATATAATTTTTTTTTTCAATTTCAGAAAACTCGTATGATCCCCCTTGACCCCCACTCTTGACGTTAAGTTTCAGCACACCCTGTATATATCGATATCAGTCGTGTTTCTCTACATGATTTTAACTCCCTCACACGTTTTTAACAGTCGGACGTCCATTTTACGAAACTCTATCTTGCTAATTTATTTTGCGATTTTTTTCCTAGAACTAAAAACATTTTACTATGTGTTTCGCAAAATAACCTCCAGATAGCGAACTGCATTTTCTGTTGAACGACATCTTTCTCTTTGTGATTAGAATTTTTTTCACCCCATTTTTAAAATATCGTTTCTTCTTTTAATGCAATTTATGGGAACACATCAGCCGCCTAACTCGCCAAGAGCAAAAACTTTCACGTAACATTTCAAGCGGAATTAATAGACTTCAATAGTAATTAAATTTAAGGAAGCATGTGGTAATGTAATCTTAAAATTACTGGTTATACAATAATGCATACTTAAAAGTACTTGCAGGCATTAAATTAGAAAATGTCATTAAAAATCATCAGTTTTAAAATATATCTTTTTTAAAGATAAAAATGCAGTATATTCCCGGACAGTATTTTTTTCCTTTGAAGATTTCTTTTAAATAGGTAAGATATCTAAAACAAAATACATATGAATTTACAAAAAAAAAATTGAGGATAATCACTTTTTTTTATTTATATATAGTTTTCATGATTTTAAAAGTTGTTTTATTTGCTTTATAAAGTATATTAGAAGATGAATTTCTGTTTAACGAATTGTCCACATTACGAACCTTTTTCGGGGATTTAGCGACTTCGTTAGAGGTCCGACTGTATTTACTTTTATTCACGAGATTGGCTAATATCCGTAAATTCGCACCACAGTTTCAAGAAACAGACTATTCCTGGCATTTTAAGATTTGCCTTCAATTATGTTAATGAACATTCGTTTTAAAGAAGCAAACATTTATTTAAAAAAGCAAAACCAGAAAAATCAACAATGCGAAAAATTTAGAAAACTTATTTTCTGTAAAGTCGCATATTTCACTCATTAAAATGTCCAATAAGCAAATATTTTGCCAAAAGGAATATTAGTTCTTTTTCCTTTTTTTTCCCCGCTGTCCGTGAATTGTTCAAATTGCCACAAAAAAAAAAAAATACAGTATATATATTTAGGGGCGAATCGGCTTCATGAATTATTCGCCAGCGGGTGTGCCAATAGAGCGGTTTTATTATTGTAAAATGTTTATATATATATAAGCATTGGGGTAGAATTGAATGACGGCAGTACGAATTAGAAATACAATTGAAGAAGACTAAAGTTATCTTAGAAATGGAAACCGTAAGTTAGCTTATCATTTTTTTTTTCTTTAAAAATATTTAATTTTTCCAAATATTTTATGTCGGTATGCTTTTTGTATGAGAAATTCTTTGATTTTAAGACGAAAAATTTTTATTATACATAAAACACTATATTTTCACATAAATTTAATGTTTTCTACATTAGGTAAGAAGATTTAGTTTGAGTTTTACTTGATATTAGCAACGGTAACTTATTTCTAGTACATTTAATATTAATATTCTTATGTTATGATTATTATCCTTAGCTTCAATAAGGGCTTCCTCTGACTCTTGTTGTTTCTCCACAGCTATGTAGTATAGGGCAGTGCTCCGCAACCTTTTTATCGCTGCGGACCAGTCAACGTTTGGTAATTTTACCGCGGCCCTCTGAGGGTGGGGCACGTTGATTGTTTATATTTTACATTGTTTTGATTTAACAATTTTAAATTTAGATACATTTAGATATGCCTTCAGAATAAAATATAGTTACACCAAAAATGAATAAAAGTGGTTTAACGTGGAATACAAAGTGATTTCCGGGGAAAGTTGCGGAAATCCTAGAGAAATGCATCACTTTAACTAAAATGGCAATAGTTTAATGTTCTTTAGGCGGCCCGGCACCATTTGATTCACGGACCGGAAGTTGTGGATCCCTGGTATAGGCAACATTCAGGTAAGGGTTCGCTAAGAGTTTGCTATTGTACTACTGTGATCAACTTATTTCTTAACTATATGGTCTATACTTATGCTTTTTTTTTTGCATATTTAAATTTATAGTGATTTAGTATGCAGTCAAACCTCCATATGACAAGCCTCTATTTAGTGAACTTTTTCCTGGAACCAAGAACATTTTAGTCTATTTTCTTCGTAATATAACCTCCAAATAGCGAGGTGCGTGTTCTATTTAACGATCTTTTATCTTGTGATTCGATTTTTTTTTCAATTCCTTCTATTAGTTCACAATCTCCCTATGTATAACTTGTTCCAATTTTCAATCGTTAATGATATTTTAAGGTGCTCAATTGAGCTGAAATTTTATGTACATGATTATTTTGAACGACAATACGGTAATTTAATTATAATTCATAAAAATTAATTGTCTGAGACTAATTATTTAAGGAATTACAAATACAGTCACGTTGACTTCATTTTTAGCGACATGGGTCAAAACTTTTTTCAAAACGATTTTTTTTTTCTCATGTTTTAAAGCATTCCGTTAAACTGAAACTTTACATACACGATTTTTTTTGGATGAGTATATGATACATTAATGATAATAAATAGAAATTAATTGCCACTTATAATATTGTGATACTGCCATATGTATATACATATTTATATTAATTGTAATTATTTGATAAAAAGTAACAAAAATAAAATTTTGCTTTGTTGACCTAAGTAGGAATTGACTTTAAAAAAAAATTATATTACTTCTTTCTTTCTATTTTTAAAATATTTCATGACATTTTTCAAATTTTTCTCCCTTTTAACACATTTTATGGTGATCAATGTCCTTGAACAGATTTTAACAGGTGCCTAACTCACCTAAAACAATGAAATTGCCGTAATTTAAAAAAAAAAGCTCAAATAAAATTAACAGGTTTTATCAAAAATTTAATTTAATTACGCATGTGGTAGTGTATGCTTTAAATTACTTGTTATAAGATAAGGTATGTTTAAAATTACTTATAGACTTAAAATTAGAAAATGTCGGCAAAAAAATCATTAATTTAAATATAAAATTATTTTTTTAAAATTGAAAGCACAGTGTATTTCTGTACAATGTTTTTTTTTTCTTTCCTTTTCTCTTAGCAGATTTCTTTTTTATGAGTAAAATATGTAAAATGAATAAATATTAATTTTCAAAAAAAGTGTGAATTATTAGTATTTTAAACAATATATAGTGTTAATGAATTTAAAATTTGTTTTATATGGTCTCTAAAGTATATTAAAAAATGAATTTCTATTTAACAAATTTTCCATATTTCGATCTTTGTTTTGGGATTTAGCTACTCAGTTAAATAGTTATGAGACTGAGACTATATATATATATATAGAAAGATGGATTATATAGATAAGATAGATACAATATTTAATTTTCTGCAAGACCAACAATAAAAAATTTTACTAAAAATGTTAAAATGTTTTTGACTGTATAGCATTGAGAAGATGTTTCGACGAAAGTATAGCAAAAAATATTTAACTAAAAAATTAATAAAATATATAGTATAATATGTACTCACACGACGTTTACTAATTGAATATGTAACTTCTTTAAAAATATAGCTTGATTCTTTTATGTTCAGTTTTATAATGTGATTTATAAACATTGAAAAAAGATAATTCACTTAGTAATTTTATAATAATAATTCTATTTTTGATTTGTTGTTTAACGGGGTTTTTTTTATCATTAATTGTTCTTCTGAGCTTTCTTATACCATATTAAATATTTCAAAAGGATTTTCTACATGATGACATTTTAACTTAAGTATCTTAAGAATTACTAGTACTCTTTTCTTGGAAATTGCTGTTTAAATAAGGAGCTGATATAGAGTTTTTTCAAGAGTTTTAAATGTCAAAAAGCAGCTTTGAACGACTGAAACAATTCGATCCTTACATTCTGTGATATCTTAACTGAAGAAATTTCCTTATTGAAACAGAAGAATATGGGGGATATTTTATGGATTACCTGATTTTAAAGCGAACCAGTTCATAAATACTTAAAGAGTCTTGATCTTTTCTATGCATTCGAAAATGAAGTTCATAAAATGGTGCAAAGATAATATAATTTAATTAACGATGTTCTCTAAAAATAAAATAAAATCCCGTGAAATATTACAAAGATTTCAATTTTTGAGCATGTAGTTTGAATCGTAATTGGATTTTTTTTAATGGACAAAAAATCTTATTGATATAAAATTATCTATAAAAATCAATTATCTTTGACTTTTGAAGATCTATTAATTTTGCTAATAAGATAAAAATATTAAAACATTTTCCGAAAAAACTGAATAATTTAAATTTGATATTTTAAATTATTCTGTGAAAATATGTCTTTATGAGACAGAGAAGATTTTTATATATTTAAATAAGCTAATACGAAATATGATGTTTGAATTACTTCATTTATTTTCAATATATCTTATTAAGTGGGTTCACCCATGTAACAGCCTGTTTTTTAAGCATTTTGGGAAAAATTTTTTGAGACCGAAAAAAGATAAAACCCTTAATTTTTTTTAAAATTTATTTATTAATTTTAAGAGTATGTATATAAATTTTTAGCCAAAAATATCCAATAGAACGTGAGTTATAGCGCTCTGAACCCACCCGCCTTGAAAAAAATGGACGCTCACTTCCTCCATGATTCCGGCTGATTGGATTATCTGAATTAAAAAAAATTAACGGCATTTTAATCAAAAACTTAAGTGTACCGAATGAACAATACCCATTTGAAACTATTAAAAATTGGATTTTTCGTAGACCTCTAAAGAAAAAGTTTTGAATTTCGTGGGGGGGGGTTGTTATAAAAAATAGATATATTTTGAATTTTGGAATGATCGTAGTTCATTTGATGCATATATTTGTGCTGAGTCTACCCTATACACATTTGAAGTCATTTGGTTAAACCGTTCTTGAGATATGATGGAGGAAAGTTTGAAAAGCACAGTTTTGAGAAAAACGCGTTTTAAGTTTCAAGTCCGATTAAAACAATGAAATTCTTACCCAAAGGGGTCGAACAGCCCTTTCCCCTTTATAACACTTCATATTTTAAAAAAAAAACACTTTTTCGCCCCAGACATGTTAGAAGAATTTATGAAAAAAAAAAATTTTTTTTTTTTTTTTGAACCCATCAAATGGGTGAACCCCCTTAATCGTAAAATTTAAAAAGAAAAAAAATTTTATTTATGTAATATAAAAACAGATAATTTAGTTTAAGTAATTCAATAAAAAAAAATAATTTTTCTCATTTTTTTCTTTAAAAAAAGTATTTGAATTATCCTTTTGCTAAAATTATAAGTCCAAAATGCATTTAATTTTTTAAAATTATTAATATTTTATTTTACGGGGATTCTGTACCCCTGTACCTCTGTATTCCTGTTTATATAATCTTATTCTTTGTATTATTTATCTTTCGATTAATATACAACTCTTGCATGTCAGAAAGTTAGAAGCTGGATAAAACTTCATTTGAAAAGTTAACTTAACACATTAGAAAAAGACCATAGACCATTTTTAGAAAAAAAAAAACGTTTTATAAAAAAATGTATTTTAAAAAGAAAAATAATAATTATAAAAAAGGAAGGTGTAAGATATAAAGCAGGATATTACCGAGACATTACGATAACGTAATTCTTTTTCTTTGAGAAATGTGTGCATGTAATACATTTGAGTAAAGGCATTTTATGTTAATAATTTCAGTTATTGTTCCTCGTATGTTTTTTATACAAATGTAATACTTCAATATTATGTGAAGAAAAAAACTGAAATTTCTGTTATAACAGAAAAAAAAAATTTTTTTAATATTTTTCTTGAATTTTCTTGTACAATTAATACTCTCTAAAAATTGGATTATTTATAAAAATGTATGGGTTGAAAATATCCGAAAATGCAAATATTTTAAAGAAAAATATATTATCAATGTCTTAAAGTGGTATTTTAAGTTTATTATAATTATTTTTTCAGAATTATAAACTTTAAAGTGGTTTTCTCAGTTTGCGTTTGTTTTTTTATACCTTAGTGCATTCAAAATGCTGCTCCCACAATTATTTACCAACCACTTCCATTTTTTTCTTGTGTGATATATAATTCATGTAACAAAACTAGAAATTCATTTTGCCGTAAACTGAATACTTTTCTTTGAAAAAAATTAAAATGTAGGAGATATTGACGTTTTTGTTGAATTTTAGCATGCATATCAACATTTCATTTTTTTCTCCAAAACTAATTACGTTATTTTAAAATCTATACCTAAGCTGCTAAAACAACCTTAAGAATACTACAAAAAAATTTCAGATCAAAAAATTAAGAATTAAAAAAAAAAGTAAATTTTAAAGTTTTCCAAATTTATTTGAAAAAATTTAAAATTTTAAAATTGGGTGGATAATATGTGAAAAATTTCATCTCGTATCATTTTCGTAAATAGAAAAATTATATGAAATGCTAAAATATAATTTTTAATTACATAAATAAAAAAAAATGTTCAAAGGGTACCAAGTCCTCTTAGTTTACACTTTAATACAAAACAATTATATAATACGATGTATATAAAAAGAGAAGGTTTAAATATTTATGAACTAATTAATTGCATTCTTTAACATCAGCATAAATATTTTACATGAAAAATTATTTTTTTTAAAAAAATAAGATATCTTTGAACTTTTTAAAAGTCAAAATTAATTTAATTAGAATAGGATTATGAGTTTCTACTTTTTTTTATGAAAAAATTATAATAATTTTAAATGTCTTTTTAAAAAAAACTTAGGTACTTATCTTTTGTTTAATTAAAACATTTCGAAAGTAGTCAAGACTGCAATTATAATTAAAAATTTATTTTCATGTGGTTTGTTTTTTAATCATAGTAGATTCAAAGCTAAGTATATTTTAAAACTTAATCATCAAAATATCTAAAATGGTAAATATAATTATGAAACTACAACAATTATTGAAATTTATACATACGGTAATTTAGTGTAATTCTATAAAGAAAAAAATTTAATTAAAAACGAAACTCACGATGAGAGAGAATGAATTTCCAGAAAATGGATGAATTTCCAGATTTTTAATCATTTCATTCTTTTCTGTTTTCCCTCATTAGAAAATAAATCATTTAATTTAATTTTATTTTAAAATATTTTAATTAAAGGAAAATACATTATAAAAAGGGGGAAATTATAATTTTTTCTACAAAAAGAGTAATTTATTTCATAAAATCTAAAAATTCAGACGATTTAATTTCGATTACAAAAGAATCGCCATTTTTATTCCAGTTTTCTTATCTACAAGCAACTCAATTTAATGTTCTCGCTTTCTTGGATGACAGCAAATATGAAAAGGCGGGAAAAAAGCGCCATAATTGCCTGAACTGAAATTCGATCGAAAAGTGTCGGAAATGTAGAAATAATAGAAATGATAAAGAACATATTTAAAGTTCATCGCAGTAATGTAAAAAAAAATTTACTCAATCTTACTTCATAAGTAATTTTCTTGGAGGATTTTCATTATTATTATTACTTGCAGGCAAACATTCAAAAATTTAAGCAGCTCCCAGTAAAATAAGAATATGCTTAAACCTTGTAAATATATCTTTTTTCAATTCGTGTATTTCTCTTGTCTCTAAACATTATATTATACCTTAAAAAGAAATTCATGTTTATTATGTTGTAGGAGCAGTCTTTTGTATTTTAATGGATTTAAAATGAAGTAAGCGATTATTTTTATTGAAGAGAAACAGTTTCAAAAAATTTTCTTTCCCATTTTCTTGCATTGAAATGCATTTTACTTGTTTTGTATTTACAGGATTGCTGAATTAAAAGCATTTTCTTTAAAATATGTATTTTAATAAATGCATAATGGCTTTTTTTAAAAAAAAATCATATTGAAAGAGAAAATATCTAACATAGCATATTGACGAATTGGAAATTGTATTTTAGTAATTTTGTATTCCCGTAATTAAGTTCAATTATACAAATGATTATATGATTTTAATAGCTGAAAAGAGAATAACTATTCCCTAGTTTTTTACTAGGTGTAAAAAGATTTTAAGTTAAGTATAAATATTACATACGAAAATCGAATCAAAAGTTTCATACATTATTGATTACAATATATACATAGTTATCAATAGTGTGAGTTGAAAAATTTTGAAATGCTTTCTTCAATAATTTATGATATACTGCAAATCTTAAACTGGTTAGCATATGATATACTTATTTGTAAGTTTTTGCTCAGTAAACTATTTTTCTGTTTGGACTTTTGATGGTGGAGGGAAGGGGGGAGTTATATTCCATTAATACTTTTCATTAGTGACCTTTCTAGTCGCAAAGGGGAAAGTTGGTACCATCAAACTATAGTTTAACCCCACTTATTCAGTTCTAAGTCCGATATTGTTTTTTGACTCGCGGGACTCTTTTCTTTCAATCTTTGTTAAATTGTACGAGGTCTGTTCAATAAGTAATACGACTAAAATTATAAAAAAAAAAAGAATATCTTTAACCGTCACCATTTACATGGTCTTTTTCAAAATAACTTCCATGGCACATAATGCATTTATCCCAACGTTCTATTCACTTCTTAAAGACATGTAAAAGACCATTTTGTGAGAGCTTTATCAAAATCGCCTTTACACATGCTTTGGTGCTTACAGAACGTTTGCCTCTTAATGGTTTCTTAAGTTGAGGAAACAGCCAGAAATCACATGGAGTGAGATCAGGACTGTATGGAGAGTGTTAAAATCTCTACGTTGTTCTGCTGCGAAACATTCAGTACACAATGAGCAATATGTGGTCGGGCATTGTCATGGTTATATAGAAAGCCATTTCGAAGCAATGGACGTTTCCTTTTAACATGCTGTACCATTGCTCACAAGACATTTGCGTAGCATGATCCGCTTACGGTAGTACCGGATTCGACAGCGTGTAGTTACACAATTTCTTCATAACCAAAAAAAATTATGTTCAAAACTTTACCAGCCAATTTCACAGTTTTTGCTTTCTTGGGAGTAGGTGAAGACGGATTTTTTCGTTCACTGCTTTGTTGTTTTATGGTTGGATCAGTGGTACAACCAAGCTTTGTCTGCTGTGATGAAGCGTTCTAAGATATTGTCGCCTTCTTGTTTCAGTCTTTTTAATCATATTGTATCATATCAAACGTCTCCGATGCTGATTTTTTCAGATTTTTGCTTCCATTCCGACAACTGTCCACGTTTTGTAGTCGCCCTCAAACACGCTTCAGTTCGAGCATGTGATACTCAAGAATTCGAATCTGTACACGCCATCTATCGAAAGCTTTTGTTAAAACAGACAAAAACTTTTCTTATGCCACAGAAATTAACATCTGGATGAGTGGTTCTTAATGGCATAAAATTTTTTTCTATTACCATATTGAACAGTCTACGTATTACTTTCTTCCTTTCAGATATCCAATGTGTAGTTTTGTGAATCCCTTTTTTTTATTACTTATTCTTTAATATTTATAGATGTATTTTATATTTTTCATTCATATTTATTCATATACATCTTATTAGTTTTATTATTACTTTAATCTTATTATAATGCAGATTTGTTTTCACAGTGAATTTACCCATTTTAGTCAAAATAAAAGAATTGAATTTTCAAAAATAATGCGAATGTTTGAAATAGATAGTTTTGTTAGTTCTTTAACATAATTATTTTATTTCGTGTGTTTCATACTGTCGCTGTACATGAATTTTTTTAAGAATATCTAAAATCAATATTATACAGAAACCAGGTGACTATAATTCAAAATCACACGGTTCGTTCGGGTTGTGTTAATACTGATTTTTGTGACCTGGATAGAAACATACGACCAGAAACAAATAATTTTAGTGAGAATTGTATTTTTATGCCACAATATAGAACAACTATTAGCTAAACAATCAAAAGACATCCTCAAAAAATATCTTTATATTACGTGTATAGATGTATCGTATGTTACACAAGAGCTCAGAAATCAGAGTTAATATATTTTGAGATAACCTTTAGAATGTCACCTTTAAATTATTGTAGCAAATAATGATATTATTTCCTACCCGTGGAATTTCCTCTATTTTTTAAGTACCAAAATCACCTAATCTCTGACTTCAAAAAATTTAGTAATATTACTGAAATGTTGTCTTCAGTCTAATAAGCTTAACGAAGTTAAATAAAATAGATTTAACATTTTGTTACTTCTAAATTTTTTTTTACAAGATAACATTATATGAAAAATTTGTAACAATTACTTCGAATATATACGAAGGTGAATTAAAAATTATCTACTTTTTTCGTTCTACAATTTATTTCAACGAAAATAAACACTACATATTTTTTCAACATAATTCTTTTCCTTGGCAATTCACATAATCCAAAGATTCACAAAATTTTGAGGAAGGTTTTCAATTTATCTAGATCAGAGTTTCTCAAACTTTGGGGCGTGCCCCCAAGGGGGTGAAAACCTGCAAGGGGCCAAGCATCCCCGAAAAGTCAAGAAAAAGGGTTATATTTTCTTTTAAAAAAAATTAATTTACTGAAGGCAAACAATCAAAATATATTCTCACATAATAAAATACATATTTACACTGATATAATAAACTTATAAATGTATCAGTACTGCACAAAATATATTTTAAAATTAATTTAACAATACTATAAAAACAAGTTTAATAATTACCATTGATCCCATGGGCTTGTCATATATAAATTATATACAAAAATGAACACTTTTTTTGATAATTTGTAGGTTTATTTAAACCGTTTAACTACGATAAAAAGTTACTGGGTTTCCCCAATCCACCGTTTCCCCCGTAAGCACAGTATGTCATGTATTTAGGGGTGGGGGAAAGGGAAAAAACCAGCAAATCCTCTGAAATAAATAAATCTTTTCAAATACGTCAATGTCCTTTTTTTTGTAATCCCAAAATCTTGGAATAATTTTTCGGTTAGAAATGCCCGAAGAGATCGTACTTGGAAAGAGGTATATACGTTCGGGGCAATTAATGCTTTGGCTACCGAGAGTTTATATACGCCGGTGGCACTTTGATGTTAAAAATCGCAAGGGGAGCGTCGAAGTGTCATATTATTGAATTCAATACATTGTTAGTGTAAGGAAGGGGGCGCGATGAAAATTATGATTAAATATTGGGTCACAAATATGGAAAGTTTTAGAAGCACTGATCTAATTGATCTTTTGCAGAAGGATAAAGATGACACAACAATGTCCTTGGCGAATGGCTTATTCGTTATATCCATCTTTCCAATTTGTTGAAAGTTGTTATACGTGATCGAGGTTTACAGGCGTCCAGCTTCCCTTTTTTTTTAAAACCTCGCATGGCCCTTCCAACAATTTCGATCTTCAGAAAAAGTTACTTTATGAGACTAAGTACTGACGTATTGAGATAAAAAGTTATGATACCGCCCCCTTTGGTGACCGTATCTTTGAATGTCAGCGTGAGCTGAGGTGTAGGGTTTTCAAAAAGGGAAAAGCATTTTGATTCTTAATAAGACTTTTTTTAAGAATAGAACTAAAAGTCTAACAATTTAGATAAT
>BMAV01018644.1:25181-37001 GCA_019973955.1 Trichonephila inaurata madagascariensis | reverse complement strand
AAGAAAAGACGCGTGAGCCCGTCACAAAACAAGTCCTTAGTAAATGCAACTGTGCTTGAAGATTTATTGTAAATTGATCTATGCACTACTACAATCACAAAATTGGGATTTATATAATACAGAAAATATATTATTTATAGTAAAAACCCAACTGAATGTATTCAATAACTTAATTAGTAATAAAAATTCAAAATAATGGAACAAACAAATTAAGTTTTTTTTTCTTTTCATGAATAAGAAATTAAGAAGAAACTGGATGATACATAAGCGACACCCCACTCTTCAAACTTTCGAACAATGACAATGTGAGGACTTATGAGAGTTATGCCAGATTTGTGTGAACGTGCATCAATCCCTCTACAGGGCGAGTCTTCAATGGCCCTCGGACTCGAACCTGTGACTCAAGAACGCCGGCCACAAGCTCGCAATTTTGGCTATTCAGCTACCGCGATCAAAATTTTTTTTTGAAGAAATGATCATAATATTAATATTTAAAATAAGTTTCCTACCAAATGTAATTATTACTACGAGATAAACCAACATTTCCAATTGAATCAAATTTATCTAGCAAACTTTAATTTTTTCGAGAGGTAAAGTTGTGCAATAGACCTTTCCACTGAAAATCGATACTTTTTAAAAGAAAAAAAAAGCATTTTAAAACATAAAACACAGAAATTATAAGTATGAAAATGATATTCTGTGTACGCCAGCATGAGCATTTAATTCGAATTTTTAAAAATTAAAAATGGAAAAGTAGTTTTTGAATTTAGGCAATCAATATTAGTACTCTAAAACTGACCTTTTGAATTTTGAATAAGATGACTGACTACACAGGGACCGTTATTTTGGAAAGTATACATTAATTGGGTTTTTTTGTTGTTTTTTTATATTTATAGTACCACTAGACCACTTGTATAAAATTCTTTTAAAAATATTGTCACAAGAAAATATTTAAATGTAATTTTTTGGCAAAAAAAAAAGAAATAAAAAAAATGAAGAAAAAAATAATGACCAATATTCAAAACAATCTCCTTTTATATAAAAAAAATGCTTCTATAATTATAATACTTTGGCAGTATGTAGCTAAGACTTCTATACAGGGGCTGAACTAAAAGTTTAAAAAAAATTCACCTTATTCACACCAGAGTTAAGATACATTAAAACAACTGATGTTTTTGTAAAAATTTCTCTTCTCTGATGTATTAAAATTTAAATAAATCCACTTTTAAACTATACTTCTCAAGAATTCTAGTTCAAGCTGTATACAAAGGTCTTAGCTATATATAGTCAAAATGTTATTATAGATGCAATTTCCATAATAGGAGAATGTTTTGTAAAGATGTAATTCTTCTTTCAATTCCTACTATTAGCTCACACTATCTATATATTTATTTATTTATTTATCTTGGTGGAATTTACAATCGTTAAATAAAATAAATACATTTTAAAGCGCTGCATTGAGCTGAAATTTTATATACATAATTATTCTGGAATTAATTATTAAGTATTTTATATACATAATTATTCAGTAATTTCATTATAATTAATAAAAATCAATTGATTAAAACTAATTATTCAAAGAATTACAAATACAGCCACGTTGGCATCATTTTTGGCGACTCTTGTCAAAACTTGAAAAGGTTTTTTTCTCACGTTTTAAAGCATTCAGTTGAACTGAAATTTTATAGACACGATTGTTTCGG
This sequence comes from Trichonephila inaurata madagascariensis, assembly GCA_019973955.1. Classification (NCBI taxonomy): domain Eukaryota; kingdom Metazoa; phylum Arthropoda; class Arachnida; order Araneae; family Nephilidae; genus Trichonephila; species Trichonephila inaurata. Next base: position 35,298 of record BMAV01018644.1, on the reverse strand, counting down.
ATGACAATACGATAATTTAATGATAATTTATAAAAATTAATTACCACTTAATTCTGTGATTCTGTCCTATGTACATACATATTTATATTAATTGTAACTATTTAATAAAAAGTGGCTAATATAAAATTTCTTTGTTGATCTAAGTAGGAAATGATTTTTTTTTTATATTACTTGCTATTTTTTTTTTCCAAAAAATTGCATTTAAATAATTTGTATTGTAATAATATTCTTAAAGTAATTCTTTATACGCGTATATATTCTAATTCAACTGGCACTAAATATCAAAAAATTATTCTTTTATACGCTTTTGCAAAATCGTTGTTCCGAACTTAGACTCAGATACATTTAATTTTAGATTTTATTGTGTCATCTTTAAGTCCCATCCAATTGGAAGAGTCAAAGCTCTATTACACCCAAAATCGTTCGAACTTTTCCCGAACAATGCCCAAGATGGAACATTTAAATTTCGAATTCAACCATGACCCTCCAAATTACATGGGTGATTCGACATAGTCATTTTCCACAAATGTGACTTCTGCGCAACCTTTTTTAATAGAAAGGACACCGCCAGAAAACTTTACAATCGTTTTTTAAACCCTTCGCTGCCTCTTCTAACGAAGACAGAGGGAGGGTTGCCCTGGGAGGCGCAACGACCTTGAAGAAGAGCCCTGGTCGAAGGGTCTCTTAACCTGGCCACACGAAAATTGCCTCTCACCGATTTCCCACGTGAAAAAATCGTGGATGCCTCTTTTTACACGCTGGTGCGTTTTCCGCGATCGCACATTAAAAAAAAGTACTACCACTTCTTCCCCTCCACCCCCCTCTGAGCCAAAAGACAATGGGATCGGGAGGTCGTTTGGAGTCTGTTTGTTTGTTTGTCTGTTGTGGTTATCATTAGCATTCGTGTTTCGTTTTCTATTTTTAGAGGAAGGGAAAAATGGTGGTGTTTGTGATTCTGACGAATTATTTTATGTTTTTATCTAGAATTCTTATCTTTTGGGTAATAAGTGTCCTGGTTCAGTAGTTTTTAGTTCAGGCTCCTTTTTTCTTTTTTTCTAAGTTCAAAGTGACTGAAGGATTATGAAGGTGAAAGCGAATGAACGATGAACAAGTATTTATGCACAAAAAAAACAAAAAAAAAAATAGTCTGCTTTAAATTTAGAATTACTCTAAATTTGGACACGCTTGATAAAATTTTTTTAAGAAAAATTCTTAATTTTCAGTCTTAAAGGATCTTTCTTTCTCTTTGAGAGTATCGTCCACCCCAGTGTTTCTCAAACTTTCAAAGTTTGCGACCCAATATTCAATGATAGTTTTCATCACCCCCCCCCCTCCATAGATGAACAATGTATTGAATTCAGTGATACTATACATTGACGTAAAAGCTACAATACGACTTTATTTAACCTCTTAAGTGTCACTTATGGATGTCTCCCTCTGCCAAAGCGCTAATTACCCGGACGTATGTATACGTCTTTCCAAAGTGCGATTTTTTCTGTGCACTGCTATCTTTAAAATAATTCCGAAAGCTTTGGAATTTCAATAAAAGGACCTTGAGAGTGTTTGCGAAGGATTTACTTATTTCACAGGATTTCTTTATTTATTCCTTTTCTGGCCGCCCCCCGCGGAAAAAAAAAACATCACATACACGAGCCTACATGGAAAAGTGAGGCATTGGGGAACAAATCTTGTAACTTTTAATCGGCAGTTAAGGGATTATCTATAAACCGTACAAATTATCGAGATAAATGTTAATTTTTGTACATAATTTTATATATGACTAGCCCTTGGGGTCATTGGTAATTATTAAATTGTTCTTGACTTAATATTGTTAAATTAATTGTAAAATACATTGTGCAGTACTGATACGTCTATGAGTGTATTGTATCAGTGTAAATGTGTTTTATTTTTTATTAGGTCAGATTGTATTTCGCTTGTTTACTTTCAGTAAATTAATATTTTTTTAAACAATATTTTCTTTTCGACTTTTCAATATTCTCGCGGCCCCCCCCCCCGTAGAGTTATCATGCCCCCTAGGGGGTGCGCCCCACAAATTGAGAAACGCTGGTCTACCCTTCTGTATCAGCTAACTCAATAAAAGTATTTTTATACTCGAAACAGTATATCGCAGGGGTGGGCAATTGTTTTGCTCCAGGGCCACACCGTGGAAGCTGAGAATACCGCAGGGCCGGACCTTTTTAAAAGGATTGCATTCATTATCAAATTTTGCATCTCAAAAAAGGGTTGGATTGTACTATAATAATCAATACATGTTAAATATAATAATGAGTTTTAATTAATCTATATTTATAAAAATGGATGTTTGTATATATGAAATCGCTTCACTCCAACACCTTTCAACCGATCACTATGAAAATTGGCATAGAAATGTATTTTATTGTGGAGAAGATCTTTGCGCTATCCTCTTTGTTGCAGCTCCCCACCAGGTAGCGCTACAGCATATCTACTTCTACGCCGTTCAATCAATCGCCAAGTTGCCAACGGAGTCGCCAAAAATGATGCGAACTTGGTTCCATCGCCTGCATTTCACAGTTTCCATTGAATCGCCTTTAAAATGTAAGGAAGAGAGTGTTGCTTGCGAATATAACAATTTTAACATAAAATAAATATAAAATAGAGTAATATTAACGTATTGCACATCCACAGATATAAATTATTTACACTATTTTAATCGTTAAATACACAAAATGTGTAACAAGGTGTTACTTTTGCTGAACAGAGATCAGCTTAGGAAGGTGTTTTCAAAAATCGACCAAGAGAGTTACGGGGAGTTATAAATAATAAAAAAAAATATACTTTTTATCAGCTATTAGATCTACAGACTTAAAATTTAAAATATATGTTTGTTTTTTTTGTTCAGCTGTGATATGAAAAAAGTTTTTTTTTTTGTTTAATGTGTAATCCTCGTAAAATTAACTCATTAAAAACTACTTTATCCTTCAATCTGTATTGTTTAATTTTTGAATTCACCCGTACGAAGAACGGGTATATACCAGCTAGTTTCATATATATAGTGTAACGTTATGACCCCAAATTTACTTAATTTCTGGATAGTGAGAGGGACCACATAGCTTAAGTAAAATTACTATTTATTTACAAATAGTTAACACAGAATTGACTCATATTTTATTGCATATTTAAGATATAACTTTGACACATCTAGTAGTTATCTGATACTACGTATCGTCGACTGTTGGGCTTGTATGGGCTTAAGTAGACACCGCTACAGGCTCTTTCTCAACGGCCCCGATCTGGATCTCGTAATGTCAGCACTCCACCAAAAACGTGAATTTAATTTTCATGTAGTTCTCAAACTCAAAACGATTTCCTTGGTATTACTGAACTCTCCGGCATCAATCTTTTTCTGCCTCGCTAGCCGAGTGGAATAGGTATCCGACCGTGGCTTGCCTTGTCACGAGTTCGAGCCCAGTACCACTACGACTCGTCGTGTAGGGCAGCGATGCACGTTAAATATGTCGAGAGCTTAAATGTCCTCCCGTTGGTGTGGTGTGGTAGTTAGGAGAAGGGGATGCCAGCTCAGGTGTCGTCCACGTCACTTGACCATGGTTCAAAATTACGTGGTCCGTCGCCAAAAGCCCTCGTGTAGCTAAACAGTGCGACGTTAATAATCAATAAATCAATCAAACCCGCTGGAATCCCAAGTCTTGATCACTCATCTACGATATCCTTCCAATATGTCTCTTTATACCCCCCAGGCGGGCCTCTCTCACCTCCCCCCACCATAATTTCTGATTGGAAGGAACACGGACCTGCATCCAGCACCCTCAGTCTTGGTCCCAACCAACATTTGTCTTTTCGGGACCAAAGCATGTTGGGACTGTGATCTTCTTGTCGCCGTACATCGAAGACCACATAAAGACTCCATGAATTGATCTGTCACTTCGACACGGAGAATACAATCATTGGTATTTCTTCCTCACAATAAATGACACTCCCTTCCATACATGTGCAGCATGGCCACATGGGGACAAAAACTTGAAAGCCATTGAAACAAGCGAGTCCCAACTATAGTTCGATTTGAACTGGAGGGCATTTGAATCGACTTTTCGCCTCAGAGTGTGAGAAAAGAAAAAAGGGGCAACAAACAGCAAAAACGGAAACGATATCAAAATATACTCATTGTCATAAATATTTGCGCACCAAGAAAAAGTCGTCAAAATGAAACGAAATTTTACATGTGTAAGTACTACTTTCATATAAGTAAATGATTAGAAAATCAAAGGAAAAGGATAATTTATTTCAGAAAAAAAGTACAAAGGAACGGAAGCTTTAGTATTCTGTTAAACCCCTTCTAGCGCGAATGCACGATGCGATACGAACGGGGATTGATGCATATAAATTCCGTCCTGAGACATTTCGTTCCACAGTTACTGTAAACCCGTCTCTAGCTCGACCAAACTCGTAAGCTGTCCAACTTACCGTCCCAAATAATCCCAGATATACTAGATTTGTAACAAATCTGGGATCAAGAAAGCCAAGGAAGGGTGGTAATGAGGCGGAAGCAGTCTTATGACATCCTTGATGTGTGTGGCCGAGCATTGTCTTGTTAAAAAAGGGTTCTTAAGAACCCTGTCATGAGTGGCAACACATGTGACTGAAGGATGTCATGGACGTACCGCTGGGCTGTCATTGGGCCATGGATCAATATTAAGGGTAACCGTGTATCGTAAGCAATTGCATCCCATACCATCACACCTGCTATGGTAGCGTTGTGTCGTTGTAAAGCGAAGACAGGATTGAGACGTTCACCATGGGGCCTCCACACGCGAGCACAATTGTCACCACTGCTTAAATTCAACCTAGATTCGTCGCTGAAAACAACCTGGTTCCATTCCTTTACAGCCCAATCCCATCGTGCACGACACCATTCCAAACGGAGGTGTCTGGGGGGGGGGACTGTCATTGGCAGCACACGTTATGGGTTCCATGATACCAGATGTCTTTCAGCCCAGCACCTTGCGATGGTTTGGGAAGATACAAGGTTCCATAGTGAAGGTGCCGCCGGTGTCTAGACAACGGCCAATGAGGCAGTTGGCTCTACGCCTGTGTGTCGTATGATGTGACGGTCTTCTAGATGACTGGTCTGTCGAGGGCGTTCTGAGCCTGGTTGCAGTGTAAATGACTTCTCTTCTGTCCACAGGTCCTAACATCTCCTCGTAGCCAAATCAGAGTGGCCTACTTGACAAGCTAGTCGCCGAGCTGATCACCCAGCTTCCATCATCCCGATGATTCTTCCCCACTCGAACTGGCAGCTATTTATATTGTCTTTGATTTATTTGTCTTTCAAACGAGCCCTGCTTACCCGTTTTAAACTCAAAGGAGAACGAAGTTGAACACCCTCTAGTGGCATTGCGCAATGCGCAATAACGCTGCATTTCTAATCATTTGCATATCTGCCCGTCATGTATCTTCCAGCCAAGTTTCGTTATGTTCTCACAATTATTTCTTTGTGCGCAAATTTTTATGGCAATGAGTGCAGGTTCAAGTATACTTAATTTTAGATTCAGTATTATGAGACAAATGTACCCTGTCACACTTTTCTATAATTTTTTGAAAATCAGGATTGAGATTGCTTGTTGAAATTTTTATCACAGCCTGTAAGTTCATGTCAATCAACCTTTATTTATATTTACTCTTGATGACCCTCATACAAAAAAATTTTGCTGAAATCTTTGTCGACCAAGATATAGATAACATTTTGTCTATACTTGATTTTTTGACTGTGTTGGCGTGCCGTTATTTACACACACCACTGCTATTAAGAACTAATATATATTTGTTTATAAAAGTTTTATCTGCATAAATGATTTAAGTTAGCTTTTTTAGACTATATTGCTGGAAACTATTACTTTGGTACTAGTTTGATATCACGAGGCATGACGCCAAGCAGCGCTTGTTGGCGCTGGAATAGAATCCAAGATGGCGGCCTGCCGGTATCAAATAGTCAGAAAGATAATTTTAAAAAATTGTTTTAAAATACATTGAAATATATTTCAAAGGAAGAATATAAGAAGAAATTGAGAATATTCAAGATCAATCAATAAATAATGAATAACAACGTAATATAATAAAAAGTTAATATACTAATGATATTATGCACAGTACATAATAATAATCTTGCAATATAATTTAATGGTAATTATATATAATATTCATATAGTATGATTTAAGAATAATAATTATATATAATAATAATTATACAATATAATTTAATAGTAATTATAAAAAAGAATAAAATTATCGTATTGTAATATAAAAATTATTCATAAGAATGCTCATGTAACGTAATACTTATAAATAAATAACATAATTATAAATGAATAGCAAAATAATAATTATAAGTGAAGAACATAATAATTATAAATAAATAACATAATAATAATTATAAATAAATAACATAATAATAATTATAAATAAATAACAATAATAATTATAAATAAATAACATGTAATAATATTTATAAATAAATATAATAAAAAACAATTATAAATAACGAATATTATATATGATTATTACATATAATAATAGCAATAATAATGAATATCAATTAAAAAGTACTGGAAATTTGCCATATTCCAAAAACTGCAAAAATATCAAGGTAACCATATTGCAATGTTATCTCTTGGTGAACATAAACAACAACTTGGCGCGTGCCCCGTGATACCAAACTAGTTCCACGACTTTTTACCATTTTGACCCATTAACTGGCAAATTCTTTTGAAATTTTTGGCTGGATAAGTTATGGAAATGCACAAAAAGTTGAGTGTGTAAATGTATTCAAATTAGGTTTCTTTCTTACTTTCTTTCTTTTTTTTTTTGAAAATAGCTGATATTTTTTTAAAAATTTACATTATGACATTACATTATATTGACAGCCATTACCCATCGCTTTTTTGGGTATTCCATGATGCTGTATGAGTGTATATGTTACTGATATCTAAATTCTGGCAGAGCATTACGCTTTCGATTCTACTGAAAAAAACATACTTTAATCTCTCTCTTCTTGATTTAAAAATACAGTATTTGAATTTCTAAAGAGAGCCGGCTTGGTGGCGTAGTTATCCAAGCCGGCTGTTATCCAATACCGTCTGTATCCAAGGTTGTGGGTTCAATCCCGGCCTAAGTCGGTGGATTTTCCTGATGCAGAAAATCAACAGCGGCCATGTCGTATGATTATACGGCTTGAAAAAGATCCCTTGAGTGCCCGTTTGGCTTGGATGCTCTCGGCAAAATTAAATTCCTAAGCACAAATTTCGCATCGGCAGAGCTCAGGTGCATCCCTCTGGGGAAGAAACTGGGTGTCAAAATTACTTGCGGTAGTTGGTATCGCCTAAATGGTGCCGCACTAAAAAGTGATACCAGCTTATGGGGAAAGTACTAGGTCTGAAAAGGTAGAAATATCAATACGCAGCCTCATTACAGAAAAAAAAATTTTCTAAAGGGAAGTATACTTGTCTTTTACTCCCCCTAAGTTAGAACCTCCAAACTTGGGCGTACAGGGCCAGCATCAACCCAATTACTTGTCCCAGCTAGGGATGGCGATTCTTTGCGAAAAAAGATCAATTTTTAAATTGATTCGAATCGTAACCCGATGAATCGATTCACAAAAAAATGGACGTCTAAAAGATCGATTTCTAAAAAATAGNNNTTTTTCTTTCAAGTCTGTATTTACAGAGTAAATATAAATCCATTTGATGAAAAACAAGAAAAAAAAATACCATAATAAACGATCTCTTATCAGTAAAATCAGGGAATTTTTTAGCTCAAGGAATTCGACAATTACAATTAATTTTATTACCATATCAAAGTATCAGTTATAAAAGAAGACATTTATTTTTTAAATGTATTTGTTACTTTAAAAAGTTTAGAAAAAATAGAATTAGATATTAAGCAATGGGAACTATAAGCTATATAAACTTTTTAAAAACAGTCTGTCAAGTCTACTGGGATCCAAGTGGTTCCGCTCATCACTTGCGATGTTTCCGGCAATCGAAAAAAGGCACTCACGAGGAACAGATGATCCCACGATACTCATATACATCATGGCTATTAAGTGAACGTGATGATAAATAGAGATTTTTGGTCTTACCAGTAAAGTATAAATCATACTTCAGGTGCACAACTGCCTGCGATAAATAGTGTTTAAATTTTTTCGTTTTGTATGGTTTTCACCAAAACAGAAAAAATCGAATGTCGATTTTCTAGGATGCAATATCGATTCAGTGCTACATATCGATTTTAAAAAATCGATTTTTTTGGCCCAAGAAATCGATTTTTCGAATAATCGATCTCAGATCGTCATCCCTACTCCCAGCCCGTGGTGTGGCGTAATATAAATATTTAAAGAGTTAAATAAAAACTCAGGGGTTGTCGTCATTTGACAAGGATTAAAAATGACTAAGTCCGTCACCAATAGTGCCACAGCACAATGTAAAACATCAAAAAGTAAAATAATATAAGACTCTCGCTGCACATAGACGTTAGTTCCGATTCAAGTACAGATATTCCGGTCCAGTTGTGCTCAGTCTCTGCGACCACACCTGTGGGAGGGGGCGCTGCGAACAGGTGCAGGGGAGCTGCTCATTCTATCGTGACACGTCAACTGATTAAAACAAAAATGTTAACACAAAGTATCCGCAGATGTTTGCTAGACACCTGGGGGACCGGGAATGCGTGAAATGGTTTATTTGTTGCTTAACTGTACCTGAACACCCACCACTCTTCTGTTCCCCAATGTGACATAATTTCTCTTATCCTGCTGTAAATACGGGGGGGGGGGCCAGAAGGATTAGTCGTGATTGTATTTCCAATAGGAGACACAAAAATTCGTTGGTTTCGGTGTCATGCACATAATATTCCATACAATCAGAATTTTTTTTAGGGACATTTTGAGGAGGGTGAGGGAGTGAATATTAACGTCGCACTGTTTAGCTACACGAGGGCTTTTGTCGACGGAGCACGTAATTTTGAACCTTGGTCAAGTGACGTGAACGACACCTGAGCTGGCAATCCCCTCTCCTAACTACCACCCCACGGGAGGACGTTTCAGCTCTTGACAGATTTCACGTGCATCGCTGCCCTACATGGCGGGTCTTTAGAGGTCCTGGGCTACCGTAGCCCTGTTTTGAGGAGGGAGTCAAACGTACTAAGTGAACGCAGATAACTAGTTTCTTGAAGAAACAAATGTCTTATTTTATTACTAACTTTGTCACTGTGTCGGAATCTGGAAGTTTGCATTGTTTTAAAAATAATTACTTTTATTTCGGGTTTGTTACTTTATGAGCAATTTCCATGTAATACGATTACTTTGAAAGCAATCTTAAGGGGTGTCGGAAAGTTAAAATCTTATTTTTTTTGACAATTTGAGATTTTTGCATTTTAAAAATTGTATAGATTTTAATCTTTCTAAAAATACCTTACTTTAATCTCTAGGGTAATTAGAAGCTCTTAAAAACCTATTTTTAAATAATCGTTGAAACTGGGCCACAATCATTTGAAAAGCGAAAAATGTAAACAAAGTACTTCGTTTTTTGCTTAAAAGTTGAATGTCTGATATAAACCAAAACATGTATCTTTTATTGTAAATTGAGCCTTTTATTTTTTTATTTCCTAGCCGATTAGAAGTCTCACTGCATACATTAAAATCAATTTATCTCAAAATGTAAATTTTGATGTTCACTGGACCTTTGTCTGAGAAACTACTGTGCACAGGTATGTAAATTTTTTATGATATATTTATAATGATGGCTAATCTATACTGAAACGAGCTTTTCGTAAAAAACTCAAAAATTCGTTTTTTACAATTTTTTTTATGCGAAAAATGGGTCAAATTTCACTATGTTTGATAAAATATTTTATAAATTATCAAAAAATTCAAAATGAGCTAAAAACTTATTTTAGTATAATGAGAAATGTATACTTTAATTATATGAAAAATTTCAAGCATGTACATATAATAGAGTTTGAGAAAAGGAGCATCGAAAACAGCCAATTTAACATTGTCAGTATATAGAAAGAGAGAGAGGCTTCCAACTCTCCTTAAGGTATCCGACTACCCAAAATACATGATTTTTTT
>BMAV01018644.1:10413-25138 GCA_019973955.1 Trichonephila inaurata madagascariensis | reverse complement strand
ATTAGCTTTATAAAAATACCAAGTTTTTTTTTTTTTTATTTTCCATTCACTAGAACAAAAACTACAACTGCTTTAGTAAAACCACACATGCCACAACTTCATATATAAGATATCAAACTTTAAAATGCGTTTTACTCGAAATGTGTTTTTTTTTCTCCCGTAAAGCTCAAACGGGGACAGCGATTGTTCCAAACGTTTTTAAAATAAATTTGCTGAAATTTTTTGTGTACGTTCTGTATAACATTAGAAGTGTTTTAGACTTCAGATGCATCAAACACTGTTTCATTACAAAATTTACAGTTCCTTATGTGAATATAATCATTGTTTTTTAAGCAGTTTCATATAATAGCTAAGATAAAGTGATCTATTTTTTGTAAAAATTAAAATATCTTTTATCCTGAAGGTCATTTCAAAAAGGAATAACAAAGTAATACATCAAAATTGAGTTTGTTCATTTACTATTTGTACAGCACGGGTCCCGTTTATGTATTTTTTTGTCAATTTTTACGCATTTTCCCCCATTTTAGTAGTAATAGTTTATTTTTCTCTCCTTAATTTTAGCCTTTTTTCCTTAAAATGTACTAAATAAATATAAAAACCACAAAAAAAATCTCCATATCACCATTTTTTTTTAAGTTGTCACATGTAGTCGGATACCTTAACACTTAATCTAACTTATTCAAAATAACTTTTCGCTTGATTCACTTGTAGCTCTTGACAACTCCTTCCTGAACTGCAACAGCTTTGTACGAATCAACTGTATTTCTCCCATTTCTCTGAAAATGCTAAGTTTGAATACTATTTTCAGTATGCACGACTCCCTGTTCACAAATCACGCTCCCGATTAACTTTATACACCCATTATCAGGGTTTAAATAGCATTTACATTAGCATAAAATCAAGTCATCTCTATGGAAAGTGGTTTTTAAACTCAAATCACATAATAGTTTCTCCAAGGGGATAAGAAGAAGACTCACGAAGAGAACTCGTCACGAATAGAACTATAAAACAACACTAAGGCTATTGGTGACGGTCATCATAATTTTAAACCATGGTCATGTGACAAGGACGACAACTGAGAGCTGGCTCTCCCCTCGGCGAACTTCCACACCTCGCCACTGTGAGGACTTTGAGGCTCGACAGATTAACCTTGCATCAACCCCTCTACATCATGGGTCTTCAAAACACTGGGGCTTGAACTCATGACATGCCGGCTATGAGTCCGTGACCGCTAGAGTACCTTTGGAAAATTTGCCTATAGACTATAAGAACTATAGACTCTATAGACTGGAGACTTTTTGAAGATGCACTAAATACTTTGAAGTACAAATTAAAATGCAGAGATAAAGACTTGAAATTAACTTTTTTCCTGTTTACAACATAGTTTCAAAAATTAGAGCACTTATAATACATGTTGTTGTTGTTGTTGTCGTGTCTTTCCGAAGGGAAGGAATGAAAGTTGCCAGAGCCTGAGACAGGTTGGACTTCTATACGATAGATGGTGTCACCATTTATCTCCTCTTCCACAATTTAGGCATGGAACTGGAGGGGAGGGAAATATTCTCTAGCCCCCTGCACCCGTGGTTTCTACTGTGACCACCCACAAGACTTTCGGATGCACTAAAAACGAGCACGTATTCCGTGTGTACTCGGAGGGTATTTGGTGGCATCGAGCATCGAACCCGGGCCCTCTGGTCTGGAGTCCAATGCTCTAACCACTAGGATGCTCACGGCCTCAGACATACACAATACATGTAATACACATACATGTTTACATAAAACATGTAAATTACAGTTTTACAGTTTGAGCAATGAGTTTGAACGGTTGTATAAATTTATCAATGGGAGTTGGTCCGCCGTTAGGTGAGCAGGGGGTCGCCCCTTTCCTAGTATTTAATATTAATAAAAAAAAAAATACAAATTTTCACAAATCATAAAAGTTTTGATTTTCATACAAAGTATTTTAGAATGACTAATTTATTTCAGGAACATTTTATCATTGCACATATCATTTAATATAATCCCCCCCCCTATTTTTTTTTAACATATTAGACTGGTATCACATTAGGGGCGTAGCTAGCACCCTCCGTATCAACCGTATCAATGATATGCGGCCAGTGACGCACACAAGGGGGGGGGGGGGCCCTAGGGGTACGGCCTACCCCCATAGCCCTTGATTTTTTCTTTTCGATTGGTTATAATCCTATGTATATATTACGTAAAATTTAATTTTGTATTTGTCATTAATAATTAATTTTATTAATTAAAGCTAATTATTTATTAAATAATTTTGTATTGTTTTTGTCCCCCAAAATCGCCAAAATCATAAGAATATGTTGGGTGGCGTATTGGAGCATGATACCAAAATGGTGGACTTTCGATCCTAGACCCGCCCCCTTGAAAAAATTTTGTGTGCGCTACTGTTCGATGCCTTCAAGCTACAGGAGCCTCAACATGTGGAACTACAATTCCACTAACAGGACTCTCATACCTAGAAAAAAGGGCCTCGGAGGAATTTTAATACAGGGCCCACTCAGAACTAGCTATGACAATGTATCACATGCACACACACCGCATGTTTTATATTAAACAAGCATTGTTAAGCTAATATCTTTAACATTAAAATTTACGCTGTTCTGGTGGCTTTTTTAAAACTAATATTTCATAAATTCATTCGAATTTAAGTGCGTCTCCATGTCAAGACTAAAAAAAATTTCCTATTCTTATACTTTCTACAGTAAACTTAAGGTATCCGACTACGCTCGGAACCGTGATTTTGCAAAAGCGTATAAATGGATAATATTTATGATATTTAGTGTCACTTAGATTAGAAAATGTATATAAAATTGTTTTAAATAAATTTTAATTGTAATAATATTCTTAAGTACAATATTTTGACAAAAAAATGAACATAGAATGACCCATTTTCAAAATATTCTCCTTTAGTGAAAAGTGCTTCTATTATAATAATATTTTGCCTGTCTATAGCTCAGACCTCTGTACAGAGGCTCAACTATAGTCTTGGAAATATATAACTTAGAAGTGGATTTATCCATGTTTTTCGATAACAGAGGGAAGAAATTTTAAGAAAAAAACACCAATAATTATTTCAATGGCTTGTAACTCTGACAATAATGTGAATTTTTCAAAACTCATAGTTGAGCCTCTGTACAGAAGTCTGAGCTATATACAGGCAAAATATTATAATAGAAGCATTTTTCACAAAAGGAGAACATTTTGAAAAAAGGTTATTCTAAGTTAATTTTTTTGCCGAAATATAGTATTTAAATAATTTTTTTTATCAAAATGTCCTTATAAAACAATTTTATACATGTATTCTAATCTAAGTGACACTAAATATCATGAAAATTATCCATTTATGCGCTTTTTTAAAATCACGGTTCCGAACGTAGTCGGATACCTTAATGAAAATATAGACTACATTCCTCTACATATTTATAGAGAGAATGGATTGAGTGAAAAGAAAACGTTTCCTAAATGAGTATGAGAATTCACTAAATGCAACCTACGCCTAAGACAAATTTATTTCCCTTTATAAAATGATCGCTAAGAGATGAAAAATGAGTTTCCTTCTGCTATTTGTTGATCGTAAGGGGGCGCCACAGTACAGAGAAGGAAGGATGAATATCGGATTGGTGGGTAATTTGATCTAGACAACGTATCCACGAAGTATCAGCACATAACGCGATTCAGAGAATGGAGGAGAAAATTAAATACATATGATTCATGATTCCATACGCTGAATTTTTTTTAAAAAAAAAAATGCATATTTAATACAGTAAAACATCTTTACAAAATTTATTTATAAATTTTATAAATATAGATTAAACTATTTTCTTTTAACTTCACTTCATGATTGAACTAGTCCTACAGCTAACTTTTTATTGCATAATTAATTATGAAAACTATAAAATCAAAACTCCTTTGTAAAGAGTTTTGCGATTTATAAATGTTTATTATCTTATTAATGTCTTTTATTAAAATAAAATTAAAAAACGCATCAAGTCAATGGCGCACACAAGGGGGGTGGGAATCCGGACCCCTCCCCCAAAGCCCTTGATTTTTTTTCCGATTGATTATAATTCTAAGTGTATAGTACGTAAAATTTAATTAAGTATTTGTTATTAATGATTAATTTTATTAATTAATGCTAATTATTTATTCAGTAATTAGTTTTTTACTGTGTTTTGCTCCCGAATATCGACAAAATTCAAAGGATTACGATACAAGAATGGTGATTTTCCCCCCGCACCCCCCCCCCCCTTGAAAAATTCCTGTGTGCGCTACTGCGTCAAGTAATACTAGTTCAAATAACTATAATATGTAGTATGTTTCTATTAAATAATTTATCAAGACTATATATGGTGTGAAAATTAGAATATTTTTTAAAATATTTATATTTATTGGTTTTAAACAAGAAACAATTATTTTAGTTAATCCGTATTATGAAACAAATTTTGAATTCACTTATCGATTGCATATATAAAATATTTGATCATATAAAAATTATAAATTAAAAAAAAAATTTTAAATTAACATTTTTATCTTTTTCTTAATTTAATTGAGGATGGAGAAAAAATAGGGATAAGAATTTTTTTTTATGATTTTGTTTACTTCTTTATATATCAAGCTTATTTTTTAATTAACACAAACTAATCTTTTAAGTTTAAATCTCCCTAAATAAGTAACCTCAAAGCTCTCTGTCACTTATTAAACATATTAGAACTCTTACATTTTCTTAAATCAAATTAAATAAAAAAAATTTATAAAAAAGCTTTTAAAATCCTGCAAGTTGTTTGATAAGAAAAAAAGAACGCAAATATTACAATTATCGTCCGCTTTTATAAGTCGTTGCCGACTATTTTACGTTAAAATTTACCAATGCTAAACTATAAACAGAGAATTTGGAGGAAATAAATTATTTTTTTAAGTAGTATTTTGCGTAATTTTCAGAACGCATAAAACTATAAAAAGCTTCGTTTAAGTCATTTAATGCAACCATCTCTACAAAATGTGTGTGTATCAAAATACGAAATAGTAAAACAAAAGTAAAATTTGATTGAAAGACCTAAAATGATTTTGAATTACTATATCTATTAAACCCCAAGATACCGGAAATACAGCATCCCTTAATGACTTAAAAAATGCCCTAAAAACAAATGCGATAAAACATATTGGCGTTGTTTCATTCGTAATGAATGCAGAATCGAGCGATTATTTAATACATCGGAATGGCAACAGCTCTATCGCTACTTTGACATTTGATGTTACACAAATACTATCGCAGAATACTT
The DNA here is from genome assembly GCA_019973955.1 of Trichonephila inaurata madagascariensis. Lineage (NCBI taxonomy): Eukaryota > Metazoa > Arthropoda > Arachnida > Araneae > Nephilidae > Trichonephila > Trichonephila inaurata. The sequence goes on along the minus strand of BMAV01018644.1, from coordinate 19,823 downwards.
TAAGACAAAGCAAGGCATCGAAAAAATAATTATTTGTCTGTAGGGTCGGGTAAAACGTATAAAAAAACGTTGATTTTTCGGCGCGATCAGCGGTGTAGAGAAAAAACGATAAGAACTACTTTCTAAAACAATATGAAAACCGTATTCATCGACTTCTTTGTCTTTTTCCCGCGCTTGCGAATTTATCATTATTCGAAATGCAGTTCTTCGAAGTTCGGGTTTTTAATCAGTGTTCTTTGTGAGTGAAAAAAAGAAATGGATGTTTTGACTCATCCTGTTTGCTATCGTATTGATTCATTTATGTTTCCTTTTGTATTTCGGGAAAACAGAGGATATTTCCCGGATTTAATGGATATTTAATATCGATGGCTGAGATGAGTTACGTGTTAATTAGAAATTATGAATGAACTTTGTATCTCTGAATCATTAGACTGAATTTTTAGACTTTCTCGTACTTAGTACTACTTTTTAATTGTTTCCTCTAGAATCAATTTACAAAATGATGGCAAAAAGAATTGGGTAATATTTTGGGAAATTACATAAGTTAAATTTAGGATGAAAAATTATTAAGATTTGATGTTTTTTGAGCGAAAAAAGCAAAGTTCTGGCCGTATATCGCGGTATTTGGGGAGACGTATTTTGATTTGACGAAATTGGTTAATCGTAAAATACAGTGATTCCCAAAGTGGTCTATATGGACCCCCAAGGGTCTGAAATGACCTGCAAGGGATCCATGTAACCGAAAAAATAATTTGGTGGTCCATGAGGTGTTAAAGGGGGGTCTATGATAGTGACTCTCATTAAACCAGATCGTGACTTAAATTTCAAAAGAAAATTTAATCAAGTAGAAATCAGATGTTACCTATTTGATACATTTATTTACTGAATTTAATGAGGTTAATAAGGTGAAAGCATAAATTTTATTAAAGCAAGAACCGTTTCAGCGTTTTTGTCCAGAATTAAACTAAACCAGTATAACATTGGAGGTCATGAATTTTCTCAATTTGTCAAAGACAATCTTCCAGGACGTTTTAACCTACTTTCAACATGTAAATGCCTTTTATTCAGATTTTGAAACTGTTTGAGAATGCTTTGACTATGATAAAGACACAGTAGGCAATGAATTCACATGGTCACATTGAAAAAAAAATGTCACATTACAATAGGAACTCATCCTAATAAGTACTAACGAAGATCTTAAAGTTTAGAAACGGATGTTAACAAGTTTGGCTTTAAAAAGGCAAACCTGTTATTTTTCCCGAATCATGGAATATCGTGAGGAAGTGTTTGATTGCTTTTCCTGGTGAGAAGAAGTTTCACCGGGGTTGCCAATTTCCAGAACAGAAAAAAAAACTGGATACTACTAAAAGAGGATATTAAGGGTTAAACCTTACAAGATTGATACCAAATATTAAACACTTGTTATTGAAGCACCAGATTCATCCCTCCCATAACAAACATTTGCTTTTTGATGAGTTATTTTATGTATTGATTAAATTTTAAATAAATTAACGTGTGTTTCTTAAGTTTTAAACACTGTACACTACAGTTTGAAATTTAAATCTTTTAAAGTAAATAGCTCTATACCAGCTGTCAAAAAGACATTTAAGTTGATAAATTTACAAAAACTCAATATTAGATAAGCAGGGGTCCACCCCAAACCGAAAAACATGGAAAGGGGTCTATGAGACAAAAATGTTTGGGAATCTCTGGTATAATACGCAAGTCCCCGTATTTACGTACATATTTTATTTATAATATGGTACTATATAATACTAATTGGAAATTTATAATGAATTTATACTACAACAAAAGGTTACGCAATTTTTTTTTTTTTAAAAAAAGCATTGATAAAATTTTAAATCTTCACGAAAGAAATAATTTTTAGAATATTTCGAAAAATTCCGTTATCTATGCAATCTATGCGTCTAAATTAGTCTACGCAGATCTTAAATATTAGCAATATGTTTTACAAATGACGTTTTGTATTTTGTATTGTAATATAATTCCCGTATGAAGAATTTCTCACAGTATAATCAATGCTAATTTTTTTATTTAAAACCTCAGTATTTTTCATAAAATTTTTATAGAAAGCCTCGTATTACAGTAGCTGTATATGGGAATTACATCCTAAAAAATTATCATATCCAAGAGTCTTAACGCTTGAATCTCATATCAATAAATCCTCTCTTTATGTGCATACAATATAATCCCATCAAATTCCATAACTCTTCCATCCTGAAATGCAAACCGAACAAACCTCAAAAACTCCTCCCCTCCATCTCCCCTTTCACCATATCACTTCAGTTCCCACCTCTTCACGAATTCATGACCGTTCCTTCCCCCCTCCACGCATTTAGGTCTTCCCCATCCAGCATCCCTCTTGTCACTTTGAAAGTAAAGGATGGGGGAAGGTTTCCGCACACATTCGAATGTCACAAAAATGGAACGAAGGGGGAAGGGGAAGGGCCGCATTAAAATTAGAACACTCTGCGTCTTATTTGGACATCGGGAAGAAGGGGGGGGGATGGGTTTTAGAAGTCTTTTAAATGAGTCGCCATCCTCGCGAGCCATTAGGAATCGCACTCCCCAGAGAGTCAAGGTGCTGGTGAATTATCTACGATTTCCGAGTCGACGTCCGTTCGTGCTCTCAGAGGAGGAGTGGTGTATGAGAGCGGCTCAGAAACACGTCATCGCGGATTACGCAAATTCGAAGGATTTTCCCGAGTTTTGTCGAACTAAGTGCCGTATTGGAGCTGCGGAGTCGATTGTGGATTATAATGGGTATTTTTAAAAACGTTGAGGATCATATCGTATCTCCGAGTTTGGTTTGGTGTAGTAGTTTCTATTCCGGAGCAGGGGGTTTCAAACTATGTTTCACGGAACTCTAGGGCTCCACAAATCCAGGGCCACTTTTAACCTCCCCGACGCCCTAGGCACTTAAAACTGTTTCGCCCTTCCTATTTCCATAGAACCCTCCAGTTCTTAATTTGCCAGTTTTGCTTCGGGAGGGATTTTTCCTTAACTGTTACTATTTTCCTTTTCTTTGTTTTTGATCTTTGAAGAGTCCACCACCTACGAACCTACCATGTCCTGGACTGGCAACTGGCAGCCGTAAGAAAAGGATAGTGGCATGGTTTGGCAAATCTTGTTCAATTCTTACCCAACGGCATCATGGGCTCTCCACCCACCCTTTTGTGTTGTTACTAATGTCACCTGTCTGACGTAGTCAGAACGAGGTCAACAAAATTCATCGTGGCAAGGGGCTAGAAGTACGCCTGTCGTTGGTCTTGGGCACCAAACAGGTGACAGTACGAATTAGCTCGGCGAAATTCCCCGAAGGGACGATAGATGGCGACACCACTTACCTCCACCTACACAATTTAGACATGGAACTGAAGGGGAGAAAAATATTCTTCAGTCCCCTGTATTCATAATTCAGCCCACAAGACTTTCGGACCCACTGATTTAAAGAGCACGTACTCCGTCTGCATTCGGAGGGTATTTGGTGGCATCGGGCATCGAACCCAGGCCTTCCGGTCTGGAGTCCGATGCTCTAACCACTAGGCTACCCCCGGCCCTCCGACCCTTTTGTAAATTAGAATAGTAAATTAATGAAATCGCTTGCAATTGCAGGATAGAATGTTCATTATTAGGTGGACCGTTTTCAACTTGTTAATTATCATCTTTTTCATCGTTTATCGCTTTAATATCCTTTACTTTTAGACATCCTTATTCTTTGTTGAGTCACTGTCATTAAAATTGTACAACAAAGGTTTTCTTCGAAATCAATTATGACATCATTGTAATCAATTTCCATTGTATATCCATTGTATGAGTGCAAAGCAACATTAAACTGCCAAGCTTTTCTTTTTCCATAGTATATCTCATTTCAGTCATTACTCTCCTAAGGGCAGAAATGTTTTTCTCATAATTTACTATGTGCGGTGGTACGTTAGCTTTAATTTAAAAACTTTTTTCTTTCTCCGCTCCCAAATCTTCTGCGCCCTAGGCACGTGCCTAGCGTACCTAAGCCGAAAAGCGGCCCTACACAAAGCATACCCAGCATGAAAACTCGAAAAGAAGAATATTAATATGTATGCGAAGCAGATTCAAAGTGTGTGTGGAGTTAGCTTGACCATAAGTATCTAAAGCGATGTGTCCCACTTCTCACGATGGAAATAAATTTGGCACCGGACAGCTTCTTTTTAGTAATTTACTGCTATTTTTATTATGATATAGTAAGGGAATATTGAAATGTTTTTTAGTTAAATATACTACCAAGAGTGTGCATATTATGTTGCTTATGATCTTGGGTTCCCGCAAAATAATTTTGTGCTTGTTAGTGCAATATTTTGCAAAGCTAAGTGAAATGGACGACTATGTTAAAAATTGTACAATAAAACCCCTTTTTGCATTTTTCTTAAAAAAAGAAGTCCACGTATATGCAACATATTAAAAATACAGAAACCTACTATTTGTAAAATAATACTTCTCAAAAGAGAAAACCAAGCCTGAATGGATAAATCAGATGGCTTGCCAATATAGGAGAGGGAACAGCTTAGTGATATATTTACAGATTCATTGTTACAATCTAAATTTAAGCAGGAACAGCCCCCTAAATTTGAGGCTGAAAAATTGCAGAGAACACATGCAGTTATAAACATTTTAATTCTATTTGAACAATTTTTTTAAGTTAAAAATATTTCTCGAAGTGTGTGGCAACAAAAACAAATATTGGAACAAACTAACGCTGAATATGAAATGCGACTACAAATAGCTACAATAGACATAGATTTCGACAGTTTGTGCAATTCTACTAAAAATACGAGTATTTACGACTTTTTCTGACTGAGAAAATTCGGATCTAGCTTCTTTTTTAATATGCAATGTATATAAGAGTATACAATGTATTAAAATGTAGTTAGATTATGTGCCATTTTTATAATAAATATTGTGTTAAGGACAAGTTGACGTAAGAGATGTATGACAAAACTGTGGAAATACGGAACAAACTGTCTGCTTCTGTTTTAAGCCACTGGCGATTTTCATGGATCAACGGTGAAGGATGTTTTGGATAACAATTTTGAAAAGGAAGGATTAGCTTTCTACAGAAAATATGACCATACAGTCGAAAAGCAAGTAATATTGTAAATTATTGGTGTCTTTACTTAATCTTTTAAGTTATGAGGACGACACGCTCGAATAGCAATAATTATTCATGTCCTAAATTTTTTCAAAGTAAGTCGTGCAAAGATTTTGAAGCCCACTTTGGTTTAAATTGCAAAAACTGCTCATGAATCTCTTCCCGAAGTTCATTGCTCAATTAATGAATTATATTAATATAAAATACAGCTGTATAGAATTGCTTTAAAAGTTTTTAGACATCTATCAATCTATCAGAAAAGCGACTCACTCATCTCGAGATCTCCGGAAATATTAAACCTGCAGACATGATATTTGGCAGGAATGTTTCTTTTGTTGATTACAAACCTAATAAGAAAAGGTTTTGCTGAAACTGCCGCCCAAGAGGGATGAGATGGCTCACGGGAGAAGGGGGGGGGAGAGTAGGAAAAACTTAATGAACACATATTTGAACTATTGGACCTCTACAGACTTGAAGACTGGGAACATGTTTCTTTTCTTGAGTAGAGATCCACAAAACACGTATTATGAAAAAATTCATTCTGAAAGGGGGAGGGGGGAGTTGCTGTAGTGTAAAAAAGTATTCCATTTTAGAAATTCAAATCTTGTCCTTCTAAAATCAAGAGGCGAGGGGTATAAGGATGTTTCTCAATACAAATAAACGCTTAATGCTAACATTTATATCAGTGCTTCTCAAAGTTTCAATATTCGTGACCTAAGATTCAATCATAATTTTAATCGCCCCCCCCCCCCCTCATACAATAGCAATGCATTGAATTCAATAATACTATACTTTGAAGCTAAAACTACGATACGACTTTAATTTCTTAAGTGCCACCGGCGTGTAGAAACGTTTCACTCAGGCAAAGCGTTAATTGCCCCAGACGTATCTATACGTCTTTCCAAAGTACGATCTTTTCCGCGCACTGTTATCCATAAAATTATTCCGAAGGCTTTGGAATGGAATTAAAGGACATTGACAATGTTTGCGAAGGATTTAATTATTTCAAATTATTTTGCTTCTTTATTCCTTTCTCCCAATACATTGCATACGCGTGCCTACGTGGAAAACGGTTGGCATTGGAGAGCAAATCGCGTAACTTTTAATCGGCAGTTAAGGGATTAATTATAAACCATACAAATGATCAAGATAAGTGTTAATTGTTGTAAATAGTTTTATATATGACAGTCTCATGAGGTCACTGGTAATTATTAAACTTGTTCTGAACTTAGTATTGTTAAATTAATTATAAAATATATTGTGTAGCACTGATACATTTATAAGTGTAATATATCAGTATAAATGTCAGAATGTATTCTGTTTGTTTACCTTTAGTATATTAATAATTTTTTATAAAATAATCTTTTGTTTTCGACTTTTCAATATGCTCGCGCCTTCCTCGTAGAGTTGTCATGCACCTCAAATCGGGTTTGTCCCACAGTTTGAGAAATGCTCACCTATATATTAATAACTTTAAAAACATATATATTCAAACAATATCATGAAATATCCAACGAAACAGGCGGGTAACGGCTAATTTTATCGGTGGGTTATTATACCCAGAATTAAATGTTAAATTCATTTCCTTTAAAAAAAAAAAAAAAAAAAAAAAAAAAATGAAAAGCTATAAAAAAATTCTGTCTTATTAACCGTTAGAAGTGAAAAAATTGTGAAACAAACTCATATATTTATGTTAGAAAACAATAAGTTGGAGTGTGATTTGTAAAACTTGTATTTCATTGATTATTAAAATTTGAATAACTTTAAATTTAAATCTTTTATCACGCAAACTAAAGTTTCACGCAATTTTATTATTAGGACCTTGAATAAGTTTTCATCGATTTCTCAAAATAAATTCTTTATTTAAAAAATAATGTGAAAACACATTTCACTGAAAGTATTGCGCATACTAGAGACCTCTTTCTTCCATCTTTCTAGCAGTATATAAACTCCATGTCGGGAAAATGATAGTCTTTCGAGGGGCTATCCAAGAATCGAACCATTTTTTGGTATCTTCATAAGAATGGAAGACCTAAGCCAGACCATGTGCCATCTAACGGAATAAGTGATAACCGGTAGGGGCTATGTCCGGTGAATACGGTGGGTGGGGTAGAACTTCCCAATTAAGCATTTCTAGGTAGGTTTTCACTGAATTTGAAACATGCGGCTGAGCGTTGTCATGTAACAAAATCCCTTTGTCATGTCTCTGCTGGTATCGCGACCGTTTTTCCTTTAGGGTTCGACTCAAACGCATCAGTTGAAGTCCATAGCGATCTCCCGTGATAGTCTAATTCAGTTATAGCAATCTCATAATAAATTACACCCTGCTGATCCCACCCAATGCAGAGGAGAAACTTCGAGCCAGGGATATTTGGATTTTGCGGACGATGTAGAGTCTACATCGTCAGCAAAATCCAAATATCCTACATTGTAGACACAAGACCAGGCTTGCTCTACGATCTTCTACGCCAGGGGTCGGCAAACTCTTAGCTGTGACGTGCCAAACCAATCTACCAATAGGATTCAGCGTGCCACACGCTAGGATAATTTTGAAAATATTTGAGTCCCACGATAATGCATGCAATGTTAAGAGGATAGAGGTCAATAACATAGATATTTACAGTTTTATTATATATTTTAATTTTGTATCATTTGAAGATATTTTTTAACATAAAAATAAACAGCATAAAACATAACTATTTCTTCAACAAAAATTTAAAAAAAATTAAATTGTGCATATATTATGTATTTTTAAATGTATTTACTAAAATGAAAGAAATAGGCAACGTATAATAGAAGTATTTCCCTTTATTGCAGTTAAATAAAAATTTTAATGTGAACCTAGCGCTTGCGCCTCTCTACTTTCATATCGCAAAATCAGGGGTATAATGTGTGACTTTCAATTCGACACGATTCTGAGCTTTCAGTAACTAAACAATTTCTTTGCGGAATGGAAATATTTTTCATATAAGGGAAGATTTTTTTTATTTTGATATGTAGAGTTAAAAGCGTAAAACAGTATATGAAATTTTCTCTCTTCCAACAATTAAATCTCTCATGCGATGGCATTCAATAATTTACAAAATAGCTGTAAATTTATCTTTCAGATTTTTCTGACCTCGGTTATCTTTCAGATTTAGTTATCTTCAGAGCGTAAATGTCCATAATTCAGAAGGTGTTGGTCAAATAAGGCTCATTTCAAGTTTATCCACTTCCATCCACTGAAATCTGTAGAGGTGCAGAATGCCACTGAGAATTATATCGCGTGTCACATATGGTACACGTGCCATGGGTTGCCGACCCCTGTTCTATGTTTTGGTCTACCGAACTGTATCAATTTTTCATCACCAGTTACAATACGGTGCTAAAAACCTTTCCTTTTTCTACCGTTGAGTCAGTGCTTCAACACATGATGAAACGCCATTCGACTTCTCTCGGCTTCAACTCATACGGTACCCAATGTCCTTACTAACACTTTCAAACGTTTGGACGTATCTACTTCTAATGATTTATCGAGTTCAGCTAACGTCTGACATGAGTTTTGATCAAGCAATTCATTCCATTCTCCATCCCCACTTCACAGACCAACAAATTTCTAATTTGTAACATAGAGATAACGCCTTGGGGTGGTTTTGTCAAGGTGTTTTTTTAGAATGTAAACCCCTTCACCCCCCCCCGTGACGTAATAGTCACACGATAAATGAAATGTTGCATTTCTAGTCAATTAGTTCGCTGTTGCCAGTGTTTGCTTTTTGCGAAAACTTTATTCCAAAAAATACGTATTTGTCCACAATAATAACTCACATAAGGTAAGCAAAATGCACTCTATTTAAAAGTACACGCGTATTATACATATATTTTTAGTTTTGAAAGGCGTTTTGAAGAGTTTTAACACTCGAACACACCTTTACTCAATTATCAAATTCGAAAGTTAATTAAGTTTTACGAGTAGAACAAGTTTAACGTCTGTTTGTTTTAAATTCAGTGGAGAACACGTGATGGTATCTATCATGTGACCGTCTTGAATTAACCCATAACGGCAATAGCGCACACAAAAATTTTTCCAGGGGGGGGGGCCGGGTCGAAAGTCTACCATTTTGGAATCCTGCTCCAATACGCAGCACAACATATTCTTTTGATCTTGTCCATTTTCGGGAACAAAAACAATACAAAATTTAATTATTGAATAAATAATTATAGCACAAATATATAATTAAATTTTACGTAATATATACATAGGATTATAACCAATCGAAAAAAAAAA
>BMAV01018642.1:0-14569 GCA_019973955.1 Trichonephila inaurata madagascariensis | reverse complement strand
AATATTCAATTAAAACAAGTTTGTAATTATTTAGGATTCCTTGGCTTGTCATATACAAATATTTATAAAACTTAATATGTATCTTGATAATTAGTACGATTTATAATTAAAGCCGTATTGTATCATAGTTTTACCATCAAAGTACATTATAATTACATTCAACACATTGTTAATATAAAAGGGGCGTGATGAATATTCTGACTGAAAATTGGGTCGCAGATATTGAAAGTTTGATAAGCATTGCTTTTATCGCAATCTACATCACTCTTTTTAGTATCATGAATCCCTTTAGATTCAGCAGGATATTTGTTCGCAAGAACGCCGAGGTTCAATTCTCCCCCCCTCCTCATATACCAATAGATTTTTAATCTTTAGCATAAAGATTACGGCTCATCCCTTTTTATCTTTTTTTTAAGGAAAAAAAAAACTTAATTCCTCCTCATCCTCCCCATTAAAAATTATGCGCACGCCCTGCCTCAGTTTACTAGTTTTATTATTAAATTATCGTGTCAATAAGATTCATAAATCCAAGCTGTGCTAAATATGTTGTGCGGTTTATTTTTTACTCTATGCTTTAAGAGACGTTTGCAGCTCTCCAGTCTTCTCCCTCTTTGTATCATTAAAAATTAAATATTATACTAAAAAAATATTTTTCCCTTTTTATTCATATGTATTGAAAAATTTCTCTGTATTAACATATATATTTAAACATTAGATTGGCGTAAGACAATTACTCGTATAGAAAATTATTTCTCGTCAACAAAGTTTTTAGAAAATCAGTAAAAATATTCGGATTATTCTAAAGCAGGCACAGTAAATTTTATTGGTAAAAATACCACCGTGGGAAAATGTTCCCTGGAAGGGTTTCCTTTGCAAAGCTCTCCAACAGAAACACATTCTTTTTTTTATGACCTGCCCAAGGGCTGATAAAAAGTGGGTTGAAGTGACCCTTCAGAAAATCAGCAAACACACACATACAATTTCTTCAATTATTCTTCATTTTTTTAAAACTTTAAACGGTAGTTATGATTTTACTTTTGATTTATTTTGCATTTTCCCTTAAGACTTAAAAAAATGTACAAATATTTTTTATCATTCTAAGGTAAAATCAAAACATATGTTTATTATTTTCTTTCCTTTCAAAAAGGCAGTGAAAATAATGTTCAGCTTAATGAAATCTATTTTAAAAATTTCTTTTGTAAATTTTCCGTTTTACATCAGTTAATTTTAAGACTCTTTTGTCTCTATTTTTATATATATACATTTCAATGCACTTTTGTAGCACTTTTATGTTAATTAATATGCATCAAAACTGGATTTCACACACATTGCTTGAATACATCTTCTAAAATACACTTTTCTATGTAAGAACAGTTTTATAAAGATTAATTATTAATGTAAACATTAATTTTTATTTTTATTTTATCTGATTGAAATTATTTTACATTGAGTCATTTTTCTTAGATGTTTCTTATATTCTTATTAGCCTTTCATGAGGGATATTTGTCCCTTTATCAGGTAAAATATTAGACATCATTCTAAAGCAGTGCTTCTCAAACTTTCAATACTTGTGACACAATTTTCAATCCTAATTTTCCTCAAGCCCCCTTCATACAATAACAATGTATAGAATTCAATAATAATATACTTTGACGTACGACTTTATTTATAAACCGTACAAATTATCAAGAGAAGTATAAAATTTTGTATATAATTTTATGACATGCCCATAGGGTCAATGGTAATTATTAAACGTTCTTAACTTAGTACTGTTACAGTAAATTATGAAACAAATTGTGCAGTACTAATACATTTATAAGTGTATTATATCAGTGTAAACATGTATTTTATTTTGTATTATGTCAGAATGTATTTTGCTTAGATTCCTTTCAGTAAATTAATAACTTCTTAAAATCATTTTTTTTCGACTTTTCTATATACTCGCGTCCCCCTTGTAGGGTTATCACGGCCCCCTAGGGGGCGCGTCCCACAGTTTGAGAAACACTGTTCTAAAGTATTAATGCATTACTTTTATCTAAAAATATTTTAAGTGAGAATTATGAAAAAAAAATAATATAAATGTAGAAGTATTAGTCTATGACCTAAAAGTATAATAAATATCATAAGCTTTATATTATTGACAGCGATTGCGAGTAGTGCAGAATTCCTTCCTTTCGTCACGTCATCTTAAAGCTGTCCTGCCCTGTTCCTATCAGGGCTAAAATTTCACTAGCCCAAATTAAACAAGGAAAACAATAATCCAAATGAAAGCACGACAAAGTACGGAACAACGCCTGACGGAGTTTTTATTAGATATTTAAATAATTTTGAATCTAAAGTATTTTTAACCTACTTCAGCTACTATAAACCTATTGTTTCTTTTTTAGAATATGATTAAATAACAAATATATATATTTAGCAAAAAATATTACTTTATGAGTATAGACATATGAATCAATGATTTTATATGATAATACTAATATAATAGCCCCTTCTTTTTAATCACCTAACTTATCTCTGAAATAACGTTACAAAATTTGAAGTTATCACTCCTATGGTGTGGTCATAAGCACACACACTTTTTTTTAACCGTTTGATTCGTAGAAATGTATACGACCACCGAAATCACTGTTTGACCATTTTCAAATAAGCATTCTGCTTCACTTATGTCCCAAAATATTGTGACTAACGGATTTAGAGTCAAGCGTTCGAGTGCTTGATGGCTACTAGAGTTAGACCAAGGCCATAAGCTTTGGATGGACCAACATGTGAAGGTAGCGAAAAGAAGAGCACGCTTACGTCACATCCTGTTACACACAACCGTCTCTTTTCACGAAATCACTCCTTCAAAAAAATCCAGCAGCCGAGAGGAAAGATATTACCATCAAAAATGTGCAATATATACATCAAATTCCAAAATGAAGTTGAAAAAAAATCCATAGTTTATATAAATCAAAATTAAAACAAAAAATAAGCAGAAAACTATTTTAAGACCCACACAATATAAATTTTTCTTAAATTTCAGAACTATTATATACGGTTTAACGTTTTCCATAGGACTCTAGATAAAAGTAAATATGGCTATTTACAAACTTTGGTTTGATCGCAAATCTTACAGCGTCTTCTTTATGTGGTCGCTACCTCATATATTCGTGTAAATACGATGCCGTCGTATAGTTCGAATTTTTTTCTTATTTCGTCCTTTTGCTTCGGGTTAGTCTTTCGCGCGGGTAAAAACATATCAATCCGTATGTTTGAAAATTCTCCACTGGAATCACTTTCACAAATAATAGTAAAATTTTGTTATTATTTTTAAAACAATATAAGAGAATAATACACAGAAGAGTTTACAAATCATAAGCATAGTAACTTTTAAACATGCACTAACAACACTTTTGGGTTTGAACATGTTCGAAAAAAGTTAACGACTTTATGTAAGCTGCATATAGACATTTTAAACGACGTTCTTAACTTTGCTGGAATTTGGCGATGGTATAATTCGTAAGTATGTAACTTAATTACAGATTTCGTTTTAAATAAATATTTTAAACAAATTTCCAGGAAATCGGATTAATTAACCCGTAAAAAATGATTTATTGCTAACTTATTATGTTAAATAGGACGTCTGTGCAAGAAAAGAAAATAACTTTTTTACACAAAAATTAAAGGGTTTATACTTACTTTACTTAAAAGCAATAAAGTAAAATTTTTGCAGTAAATTATGTCTGTACTTATGTACCTACTAATGCAAAAAAATCCCATTTTAAAATATAAATAATTCTTTTATGAGGGTTTTTTTAAAATTTTTAGGTTTAAGGTTTTCTTTTTAAATTTTATTGCAGGAACTGTAAATGTTTATTTTTAAAAAAATTTGCTCAATTTATTAAAAAAAAATGAATCTAGCAATATGTAAAACATCAGCATTATATGTAATATAGATATTGTGAAAGACATACTCTGAAACACCAAAAAATGCATTTCAAGAACTTTACAAATAAAAATATGTTCGCCTATGATTTGCAGCATAATATTTTTAATACAGTATAAACCCATACTAAAATTAACTGAATTATTCTACATCATTTTTCAGATTTAAATTAACAAATTTTAAAACCCAGATTATATTGAAGTATTTTTGTTATCCTTTCCATCCTTCATCACGTGTTATCAACGATCCACTACATCATCCATTTGAAATATAAAAGTTTTGATGACTAGAACTTCCAGTATTTAGAGTAACTTTACTTTCTTCTGGACATTCTAATTACAATCTATGCATATGTTAAGTACTGTTTCAAAAATAGAAATGAAATGTCTAGGAGTTTATTTATTTGATGTTTAGTTTAAATCTCTCTGTTTTTAAAACTATTACAAAAGAAGCTCTGATTTTGTACTCACACATTTGAATATTCATTTGGTTTAAAACCAAAACAACAGTTATAACAGTAAAGAATTATTCATGAATATTCACATGTTAAGAATAAGAAATTAGAATTAACGAAATGTCTATCTTACAAACTGTGTAATGAACTTAGTATAATCCTTGAGAATCACTTCGTAATATATTCACTTGATTAATAATTTCAAAACTACACTGAGCATTTATGAATACAAAGCAAGAACTATTTGCTATTAAAAAAAAAATGGTAACTCTTTATTTAATCTGTTTTCAATTTTTACCCAAAAAATGTACAATTCTCAAAACCTATGAATATATAATATGAGAAAATACATTCCATGTATAGGAAAAATTAGTATTTTCTAACACAAAAAAATACAGAATATGTTTTGAAGAAAGAGTATCTGAATGACAGTTACATCACAAAAGTTAAGAAGTTAAAATTCATTGTTCTATTGTTCTTTTTATTAAATTCCCTTTAAATAATGCTTTAATGGATGCAGCAAAGTGCAGTTGTGTAAAAAGTAAAATAAAAAAAGGCAAACTTTAAAGTATTTCAATATTCTATTTATTTTTAATTACTTTTTTTTGTGCCTTATTACTCATTTTTATTATCCATTTAATACCTGTAACGATGTTTTATTAACAAATTAATTCCGTTTGAACTAGTATTAGCAGAAAGTATAATCTAAATTGTAGTACTGAAAATGAAAGAAAAATAAAGTTATTCTAACAATAATAAAATACAACCTTTGTAAAATTATGAATATACATTTAAACTGAAATTTAACTTTATCTAGACTTAATAACATAAAAACATATTATCGAAAAAAAAAATTCCGTCAACCCTGCAAAATACTGTTTTTTCTAATTTCTAATTAACTGAGATAAATATTTTAAGTTCAACAATTTTTTTTCTGTTTGTATACATATTATTTGTATTTAATAATTTACATGTACCAGATAAATTAAAGCTATAATTAACAAACCTTTTAAATATGGCATTCGTATAAGATTTAAATTTCATTCAATTTCATATTATATAGCTCCTACAATAACTAAGTTCATTCATTAAATGGGAAAAACTCTACACATTATAAAAAATAAAAAATGAAAAAAATTTTAAGTATGAATAAAAAAAATTAACACATTTATCAACAAGCTTTGTCTTTATAATCAATATTTTTTGAATCATTTTTCTATTACAAATATTTAGGTACAGTTAAGCATCCGAAAATTAAACACAAATACAGAAGAATAATACAAAATAATAAACTCACCATTTTAAAGTGAATTTAAAAAATATAAGTAAAACAAGTCAACAAAAAAAAATTGAGAGATTGAATTATATCAAATTCAAATTTCTACGAATGATTTTTAGTCATATCTTAAAAATACGTATAATTCAGGGTTTAAAAAAATACAACACTAAAATAATGTCACTTATTATAATGCAGATCCACAACAGACATAGATTCAATTATATAATCTCTAAAACTCTCTAATATAAAATGATATGAAACATATTTGCATTATCAAACTCTGAAGACGCCACTGAGTTTTTAAAATTTAATCTTGATTGCAAAGTTGCCGCAAAATTCTCAGACATAAATACTTCGTCGGTATGAATACTCAAATGTTGTGTCTTTTTCAATTACTTCTTTGAGGGAAAGCCTTCTAGCAAATATCACATACATGAGGCTTTTCTTCAGTATGAATACGTAAATGAATTTTTAAGTACTGTAGCCGAAAATGATCCTTTCCACGAATTTCCCAAACATAAGGATTTTCATTGGTATGACTGCGCAAATGATTGAGATCTTATTTTGAGTGAAAGACTTATGGCAAATGTCACAAGCATAAGACTTTTATTCAGTATGAATAAGGAAATGTCTTTTCAAATTACCCAGTTGAGTGGAAACCTTCTCGCAAATATCACACACATAAGGCTTTTATTCAGTATGAATAAGCAAAAGTCTTTTCAATTGCTAAGTTGAGAAAAAGCCTTATTGAAAATTTCACAAACATAAGCTTTTAGTATGAATACGCAACTGTGCTCTTAAGTTATTTCTTACAGACAAAGACTTTTCGCAAAGTTCAAGCAAAGGATTTTCTTCAGTGTGAATACGTAAATGTGTTTTCAAATGACAAATTTGAGTGAAAGCCGTCTTGCAAATTTCACAAGCAAAAGGCTTTTCTTTAGTATAAGAGCGCAAATGAATGCTTAAGTTACTTTTTACAGAGAAGGCTTTTTGACAAATTTCACACACATAAGGTTTTTCTTTGGTATGAATACGCAAATGGGTTTTGAAAATACTAAGTTGTGAGAAGGCCTTATTGCAAATTTCACAAACATAAGGCTTTTCTTCAGTATGAACACGTAAATGTGCTCTTAAGTTACTTTTCAGCGAAAGTCTTTTCGCAAACTTAACAAACATAAGGTTTTCTTCAGTATGAATACGCAAATGGGTCCTTAAGTTACTTTTTTCAGAGAAAGTCTTCTCGCAAATTTCACAAGCATAAGGCTTTTCATTATTATGAATACGCAAATGGAATTTTAGATGTCCTTCTGAGTGAAAGATTTGTTGCAAATTTCACAAGCATAAGGTTTTTCTTCTGAATGAATACGCAAATGGATTTTTAGATGTTCTTTTCGTGTGAAACATTTGTTGCAAATTTCACAAGCATAAGGTTTTTCTTCAGTATGAATACGCAAATGGATTTTTAGAT
Source organism: Trichonephila inaurata madagascariensis (assembly GCA_019973955.1). Taxonomy (NCBI): domain Eukaryota; kingdom Metazoa; phylum Arthropoda; class Arachnida; order Araneae; family Nephilidae; genus Trichonephila; species Trichonephila inaurata. Next base: position 7,440 of record BMAV01018642.1, on the reverse strand, counting down.
GTCCTTTCTGAGTGAAAGATGTGTTGCAAATTTCACAAGCATAAGGTTTTTCTTCAGTATGAATACGCAAATGGATTTTAAGATGCCCTTTTCGAGTGAAACATTTGTTGCAAATTTCACAAGCATAAGATCTTTTGTTGGCATGAATACTCAAAAATCTCTTCAATTTAATCATTATGGAACTTTAGTTTACTATTATTTAATTTATCTGATTTCACTGTGTCAGTCTGAGTTAAAGTCTTATCACATTTCTTAAAGGGTTGCTTCTTTCTAATATGAAGGCATGGTTGGTTAAATGAAAACTTCTTTGTTTTGCGTTCTTTCCTACAAATAAAATACTCACCTGTTACATCCATTTTTAAAATAGTTCTAATTGGTCTGGCCTAAAACTGCACTCGTAGGTAAATTAATATTTCTCTCTTAATATGCTAACGCACAAAGTGAACTCACTTGTTGATATAAAACTTTGCGCAATTTAAAGTTTTGTGTTGGCTTCCTCCATGTTTAAATGGCTTGCTGATAGCTATTGACACATCTCGCCGGAGGCTGGTAAACTTTTAAAAAATATCTTGAAGTATTTTAAAATAAATGCAACGGCATTTCATTTGTAAAGTAAACTTTTATCGAGTAGCTATAGAATCATAGAAATGAAATGTAAACCTAGTAAAAGTAAAAAAAACAGCCTATGAGGACACTTCAAAGGAAAATTTATTCCTATGAAATGTGTTTGATTTACTTCAGAAACATACAACTATAATGAAATGTCCCATTATTCTATCATTTTAGCTGTAACAATTAGGCACTTTTAAATTTTACACGTAATTAAATTGTTTTTGGTAAGTGACATATATGCCACATTAGTGGGTTTGTCTTAAAATCATATTTTGAAACTAAATGTATTAAATAATCTCTATTAATCTTTTAGTATTAACAAAAAGTTAGGTTAAAAACTTGAGAAGTTTTTTCGACGAATAAAACTTTTGAGTTCATTTGAGTAAAAATAAACTTTCGTTTAAGCCTTTTTCAACTTTTATCATTTAGAACCTACCGGTCAGGTCAATGGTAATGGTAATTCGTTAATAGTTTAGGAAATTCCATTTGCAGATTTTGCGATTTCAATTTTAAAATAATCTTACTTTGCAAAAAAATTGATATTACCCCGCTTTATCACCCATAGGTCAGAAAGGTTCAATATCTGAAATGTTTTCATCTGTAAATGTCCATATTTCAAAATATCTTCGCTGGTGACATTATCCCTTATCCTGCAATCAGTGTAGATTTAATTTAAACTGTGTACTTTTTATTTAGAATGTTTTTGATTTAAAATCGTCTCTTAAAATTCCATTTTATGGCTGCGGTAAGTTAGTGGTCCTGGTCTCGAACTCGTTCCGGCGTGTCATGTGATCGATTCTAAGAGCCTCTAAAGACCCACCGTGTAGATGAGCTGGTGCACAATAAACCTTTCATGGCTTAAAATTAACAGTGTTTGGAAGTTCGAAGAAAGTTGCTGGCTCAAATGTCGTCCTTTACACTTGACCAGGTCCAAAATGTTGAGATCAGTTACACCAAAAGCTCTCGTGTTGTTTTAAAGTACGACATTATTAAGTCATCTATGCTTAAATAAGCCTTTCTTATTAATTTTGATGTGTGACTTACTTGATTGATGTGTGTGTAAAGGAAAAGTGACACACAACTATTGAAACAAGAAATATATATATATAAAAAAATTAAGTCAATTCCTATACTTAGATCAACAAAGAAAAAAAATTATTTTAGCAACTTTTTTTTAAATAGTTACAATTAATATAAATATGTTTATACATATGAGAGAATCACAACATTAAGTGGTAAATAATTAACACCCTTTCATATAGCTTCCCTTGTAAGTAACGGAATCTTTGAATTGAATTTTTACCCACATTAAAAGGTTAGATTGAGTTGAAATTTTGCTACCTTGTCCAGGATTGTGTGTGTGTGATGACAATAAATGGTTTAATAATTTTGTTCCGATGTCTTTATCAGAGTCATCAGGACAATCAGTTTTCCATTTTCAGATTCCATCTCACACCTGGCGAATAATTTCAGATCCCATTTCCAGATTTAATGCCTAATTCCAGATTTGGCGACTAAAATATTAAGTTACAATTTTGTTTGATTAAATATAAAAGGGTGTAATTTAGTTTTAATAAACTGTAATATTTTTTTTTATTAATTATCATTAAAGTATCGTATTGTCATCCAAAAAATTCGGTATATAAAATTTCAGTTCAACTGAATGCATTAAAACGTGAGAAATAAAAATCAATTTCAAGTTTTCACACAAGTCGTTAAAATGTTCATTAAGTCGGCAAAAATGATTTCAACGTGGCAGTGTGTATTTGTAATTCTGTAAATAATTAGTTTTAATCAATCAATTTTTATTAAATATAATTAAATTATTGTATTGTCATCCAAAATAGAGTTATGTGTATATAAAATTTTCAGTTCAAATGATCGCTTAAAGATGAATTTTGTAAACGATTGAAAAATCCACAAAGTTATATAAATAAATAAAATATATGAGGTGTGGTTTAGGAAGGTATTAAAAAAGGGCAAATAAATGTTTTCTTTACAAATTCTTTTCGCGGGAGCAGTGGTAATTTTTTTTCATTTTTATTCCCGATTTCAAAACTTGCAAAGGGGCACATTTGAATTTAAAACTTTCAGAAATGTTTTATATAAATTTACTACCAAAATAGGTGGGGGTAGGGAAAATAGATTTAACTCAATATTTCCCGTAAAGGGGGAACTCAAATTACAGATCCATCCCAAATGACCCAAATATTTTTTAAAATAAATTAAAAAACTTAAATAAAACTTTAAAAAAGCTAAAAAATTTTTTTATAACAAAAAAATTGTTTTTTACAATTTAAAAACACCGAACCCACCCCAAAAAATTTTTTTTTGGGGGCCCTTTGCTTTGCGAAAATTTGAAAACCGGGCGGGGAAAAAAATTGGGGGCTAAAATCCAAAAATTTTAAAAGAATAATAATAAAAAGAAAAAGAAAAATTTTTCATTTGTTTTTCTCATTTGACGAAAAATAAAAAATTTTTTTTATTTAATAATTTTTTTTAACAAATTTTTTTTTTTTTTTTTTTTTTTAAGCAAAACCATTTTTTAAATTTCGTTTCAAAAAGTTTAACCTTAAAAAGGTTGGAAGCGGTTTGGAAACTGATCGGGGGCCCTATTCGGGGATTTTTCGGGGAATTTTTAAAAATTTGGAGTTTAGGATTTTTTGGGGTGACGGGGAAAATTTGAATAGTGTTGAAAAGGTGGCAAACGTTGTTAAGCAAAAAATTATTTTTTAAGAATTATATTCTATTTTTACAGAATTTTTTTCTTCCCGGAGGCTTAGAATGGGCGGGCAGTGCAATTAATCTTTCTTTTTTAAACCCTCTTTTTTTCCCAGCTTAAAATTTTTACCCTATGAATATAAAAGTAAAAATTGAATATATTTACTAGTTTTAAATCATGTCTTGCGTCTGTGGCCCCAATTATTTACGGCTTTCAATATTATTCCTGTCCACTTATGGATTCGAATGCTAACTTATTTATTTAGTTGTAAAAAAAATTCATTAAAAAATGTTTCCGTTCAATCCGAAATTTATTAAATAATATGAATGATGATCTGAAATTAATGTCTGATTTTTCTTGGTTTCCTTTATTTAAATAGACCCTTAAAAATTTTGAATTTAAAAAAATTAAAATTTTAAAAACTTTTTTTTCTTAAAAATAGTTCTTTTAAAAAATAACTTTTTCTTTTGAAATTTAAAAAAGTAAAAAAATTTTCAATAACTTACGGAAACTAATTTTTTTAAAAAACAGTTAAGTTGAACAGACCTTTTGGGTTAAATAAAATTTTAGTCAGAAAAATTTGAAAAATATCTTTTTTTTTATCCAAGACCCTTCCCGGGTTTTACCGACGCCGGGGGGGAACCCAAAAACGGGGGAAAAATTCGTTTCCGGGGCTTTCCAGTTGTAGTTTTGCCTTGCCACTGATTACCCAACTTACCCCAAATTAGAGGTTGAACATATTATACCTTAAAGTTTTTAACCTCACATTTTTCGGAACCTCAGGGGATCATTTTCCCCCTTTTCGAGGTTAAATTTTCAAGGTTTTACAAACCAAAGACTAAACGAGCTTCAGTGTTGGGATTTTAAAATCCTCCCATAAAAAACCGGAGTTATTGGCTACGGACCTCGTACCCTTGAACTACTGTCAAGTATTGAAGACTATACCTGAGCTTTTTTTTCCCTCCCAACTATTAGTACACCATTGGTGGACGTGTGAGGGTTTGCAGTTTTTACGTGCATCTCCCAATCACAGCGGATTTTTTGGGGGTACTGGCCCGAGTGGACAGAAACCCCCAACACCCATAAAGGGAACCCACAAATTCCCCATGTATTCATCGATCGATGTTGACTTTTACAGGATGACCAATTAATTATCAAAAAAGGGGTGCGTTTTTTTTTTAGCCAATGCCTTAATTTGGTCCATTGAGGAATTTTTTTTTTTATTTAACTCTTTCAAAATTACGTCACAAAATCTAAATCTAAAACTCCCAAACCAGCGTCCCAAAGTAATAAAGAGGAAATATAATTAATCCACGACAGAGTATCAATACCAAAGTCATTTTAACCTATGGAGTTAAATACTAAACAACATATCAAGCAGAACCGTGATTTAAAAATGGTTGTAACAATGCACGTAAAAAAATTGCTTTGTGCATAAGGTGTCACTAGTGTTGTTCAATACAACATAATACATGTTCGTATGAAAAAGGCCTTATATAGCGTATCGTTTATATCACAATCATTTGCCCGAAGCAAGGGAGTGGTTCTGTAAGGATGTTGTAGAAGACCTTGCTACTTAAGGAATCCCTGTCGTTTTGGGTAAGAATGAAATTCATGTTACCATCACAATGTGAAGCAACCCGAGGACCATGGGTGACTGACCTCTTACTTGTGAACCTCGCTAGTGACGAAGACAACACTTGAACTTTAGCCTTTGTTCTAACTTCCACACCACACCAACGGAAGAAAATAACACCTCGCCACATTTAACGTGCACCGGTCCCCTATACACGGTGATTTTAATAGCACCAGGACTAAAACCCATGACACGCCGGTCATGAGTTTATGACCTTATTCTCTAGACTAAAGTGGCCACTAGTGATTTTGGTAGAAAGTTAAGATTTTGAGGCTCCATGCGTGCGTATTAGCCAATAATTGGGCAGTATGGGACAGAAGACTTAAGTTTCTGCTGAATATGCCTTTTAGTGGGACGATGATGCATCTTTTCATGTAACTCCTGGCTTTTAAAACCGTGGTTTAAAGAGAATAAAGTAAATCAATTTACATTTAGTGAAGATAACTTATTTGTTAAAATCATTTAATGCGTAATTTTTTCTATTTAATCTAATATATTTCTTTCAGATAATGCGAGTCTCTGAGTTTCGTTTATGCAAGTATTTTATGAAATAATTGAATCAACCCTGTAGGTTTTATGCGTCCAAGATGGTCTTCTGAAAAACAGTGAAGAGGAATTTGGAAATAAGTAGATGTTATATTGCTTATGTGTGTGTGAAAGATAATTTAATATTTTATGTATCTATAAATCAAATACTTATTTTAAATAAAAAAAAAATTAAACGGTTAACACAGATTTTAAATATTATATATAAATTTGGGATATTATTCAATTTAATTATAAAGTGAATCTTATTTCAATCAACTATGTTTGTTTGATTTTTCATTTAAAAAGATGACATAATGATCAAAATGTACAGTATATATTTATTTTTTAAATAATAACAATCGTTTCATAAAACTTGATTAATGGTTCATTAGCATCACATTCAAAAGCAAGAAAACTATTGGAGTAGGGACTCGTGTTCAAATGACGAGATTTGCACGCACTCTTATTTACCTCTAGATTACTGCTTCTCAAACTTTCAACATTTGCGACCCAGTTTTCAATCATACTTTTCATACTCCCCCTCCATCCAATAATAATGTATTGAATTCAATAATGTACCTAGACGCTAAAGTTACAATACGATTTTAATAAACACTACAAATTATAATAATAATTATTAAATTTTGTATAATGCAAGCCCATGAAAGTCACTGATAACACTGGTCAACATGATTTTTGTCTCATGAGTACCAATAGTCGTACTTAATGCAGTTTTTTATCGTGTTTTCAAATATGTATTCGGAATTTCTCCATCACCCACATTTTTTTTTTAATTTTAATTTCAATTAATGTATTTAAATATTTTTTTAATAAACGACCATTTGTCCATTGTAAAATAAAAACTCCTAGAGCATTATAAATGTGATGGAACCACATGAGCTATCTCAAATGGTATTATTGCTACTGTTGTGCAAGTTCAGACATGAACAGACACTTTTGCACCAGACACAACAGACAGGTACAGACATGATCTAGACTCTGCATGATTCTTAAAGAACGATGTCAGTTGTGAGATAGTAGTGAAGCAGTAAAAAAGTAATTGTGAATGCTTTGTGTCTGGATTGTTGTATGTTACGTATTTACAAATTTAATTCTTTCAATTTGTTGTTAGTTACAAAAATCCATAGAACTTGTTTAAATCATCATAACAACTTTTGTTATATATGTGGTGAAGTGACGCTCAAGTCCCAAAGGCGAAAGCTTCCTCCATTAGTACAAAAGTGTTATGAACTTTATTTTGGGTGTAAAGTTGGGGACCAAACAAGGACATGGGCCCACATATATGTTGTTTATCGTGCACTAGGCTTCTCATTGCATGGAAGAATGGACACGTCATGCCATTTTCTATCCTATGATCTGGAGGGAACCCAAGATCCTCCTCTGACTGTTATTTCTGCTTAACAAACATTAAAGGATTACGTCAAAAACAAAACATACAGTGGTGTACCCTGACTTCAATCTACAATGAGACCAGTTCCACGGCGAAGAATGCCCATACCAAAGCCTCCAGAACATGTGACATTAAATGAAGAGGCTCAGACTCGATAGAAGTAAGGAAAAAGAAGGAACGGGTTTTGGTGATACAACTTTTGAAAAATAAAACTGTTCATCAGGCATTTGTTGACTCAAGAAGATCTTAACGATCTCATACGAGATTTAAGTTATCCAAAAAACACTCTGAAATGCTTGGTTCCAGGGTAAAAAGGATGACATCTTCTTCAAAAGAATACAAAGATATGTACTTATCGTAGTCGTCATTCTCAATGTAAGACCATTTTTCGAAGAAAATGGCTTAGTGTTTTTAATGACATTTCTTCTCTTATGGAGATATTTGGTATTGAACATAACCCTACGGGAAAGGCGCTTGTTCATTGATTCCTCCAAAGAAAATTTAAAGCAATTCTCATAAGGAAAAAATTTA
>BMAV01018640.1:57281-68866 GCA_019973955.1 Trichonephila inaurata madagascariensis | reverse complement strand
ACGGTTCCGAACGTAGTCGGATACCTTAAAACTCATCAAATAGAAGATATCTGACACGCACTTTAACTTCCCACTGTTGCATTTCTGCAACATATCATTTATTTTAATTTAACAGACTCAATATATATTTTTTTAATTACCCACAAATCACTTATCTGAGAAAAAAAGATTACTGCAACGAAATGCATGCTAGTTTTGTCACTAGATGGAAGTACATTTTTTTCCAGAAATCACAACAATTATAAAAATCTCTGATGCCTCAAGAACTGTGTTTTTGCTATAAAAAGAAGCCATTATATTTTATACTTCCTCTTGTTTATTGGAGAAATAAATTACCAGGTAAGAAATTTAAACATTTTATGTTCATTTTAAAAGTAATTTTGATTTTTCTAATGGAAAATGTTTGAAAGAAATTTGATTTTAATTATATGTTGCAGGTCTGCAACATTGGTCTTTTTGTTTACCTTTTGACATGGCGAAGAAGCATATACTAACACAAGATGAAATTGATAGATAAATGAATAATTCGGACGAATTAAGTGATTTAAGTGAAGATGGTCTTGAATATTCTGGTGATGATGTTAATTTTTACCTGATTGTGTATCATCTCTAATGAAGATTCGGATAGCGACTGTGAAAATATTTTTGGTTCACAAAATACAATTCAGAATATAAAAAAATCCGATGATGATAACAAATTAGATCGAAATATTTCAGTCAGAGAACCTTTTTTTTTAAATTTAACTTTTAAGAATAATAATAATATAATATTTTAGAAGAATGACATTATTTATAAAAATCATTATAGTTATACTAATGCTTAAAAAATTTAATGTTCACATTAAATAGCGATATAGTTTGAAACTATTCTTTTAATATCGAATTTGTGTGGAATGGTATTGCTCCTTAAAATTTTTTTCTTTCATAAAATTTAATATTAGGCAAAAAAACATTTAATTTTGCGAATATTGACATAAGGTATTTTTCCTTGTATAGTCGCAGAAAAATTATTTGAAAAACAATAATTAAAAAATTTCCCAACTTTTGATACAGATAGACATCCGAAACAAAGTATTGCTTATCTCAAAGGAAAATCAGGTCACGAATGATTACAAAGTTACGAAGTTACAAAGAAAACCCAGACGATGGAACGAGATGTTGCTTTTTTGAAAGCGAAAGATTGTGTAATTAAGCTTTCGAGTAAATTGAATTCCCTTTTCACTCAAAAAAAAACTGAAGCGAAATAATTATAGCACAGTCCGAGTTGCTCAAAAATTGCCTTGTTAATGTGCTAATCCATCTCAAAACAACAGATCACGTCATCTACTTTCTCTTTTTACTTCATTCATACTCTCCTATCGGCTATAGTCGATAATTTTCTGTCTAGCTGGACTAAATATTATCACGATAAATTTTTAAATTAGTTTATATTGTCCTAAATAGTCTTTAACCATCAAAGTATATATTTTGACACCATTTTGTGGAAAAAAACGATGTTTACTGATTCAAGGATTTAAATTGATGATTGTTTATATTACTTACAGTGCCTCGGTAGCTTAGAGGTAGCTTGTCCACTTCGTAAGCAAAGGTTGTGGGTTCGTACCCGGCTGTAGTCGATAAATTTTCTGGATGTGAAAATCACGGTCATGCATGTCATATGATTATGTGGCATATAAAAGATCCCTTGAGCATCAAGTGGCTCTAGTACTATCACCAAAATTAAATCACTGCAATATTTAGCATTCGACTAGAGCTTGAATTAAAATTAATTCAAGTGTCTAAATTTGGTACCGAATATCGCCACTACACACTACATGGTGCCACCATGAAATGGCTCTCACATTTGGGGACGTCTGCAAAGGCTTGATTGCCAATATGCATCCTATTTTAAACTATATATATATATATATATATATATTATATAATTATTATATATATTATATTATTATATTAGTTTAATTCTCTACAAACAAGAGATAACATCCAAACAATAACATTCGAAAAACACATAGACAGTAGGAAAATCACACAATGAAGGACATATGAGTAATCGAGATCATAAATTATAAAATGGATGCTCTGCAGTGTTATAAACATTACTGACTTAGGGCAGCTATTATATAAAACAATTTATATAAAAGTGGGGTTGAACATGTTTTTTGGCCAGCCAGCCTTCCCCCTTTTATGTAAATAACACTGAGCAAAAACCAATAGAAAATAATATATATATATATATATATATATATATATATATGTGTGTGTGTGTGTGTGTGTTACTTATAATTCTCTTTAGATAAGTAAGAACAAAATATTTCATTTTGAAATTTTATTATGTAATTTAAATTATTATTACGTCATTTACGAGGTGATGTGATTCTTTACTAACTTAATGCACTTCGAAGCAACACGAGGTTATTAGTGAAGGATTTCGCTATTTTAAGCCTGGATAAATGCATTGAAGATGCGAAAGTAATAATAGTGAACTTACTGTCCTAAAATAACGATGTATTTATATTCTTGTACTTATTTTACATTTTATCGGTGAACAGATTTTTTAAGCATACTATTTTGATAATAGCAGGGGGCCGCGTTAGCCTAGTGGTCCAGGTTACGTACTCTTGACTGGCATATCATGAGGTCGAGTTTAGTTGCACCCTGTAGAGAAAACGCTGCACGATAAATCTGTGGAGGCTCAAACTTCCTCCCGTCGATGTGGTGTGGAATCTAGCTCGGAGAGGGGGTGGCAGCTCAGGCGTCATCCTCGACACTTGTCAATGATTCAAATTTACGAGTCCGTCACCAATAGCCCTTGTACAGCTTAATGGTATGGCATAAATATAAACCTCACTTACTCACTTGAATATGCCTACTTGTCTATTGATTATTAAAAATTATCATCATTTATATATATGAACCTCATGCCTTGATATTAGTTGAGAGATTGATCCTGTCTGACTCTTTTAATGTTCATGCATGTTTAGATTCGATAGATAATCCGATCCTTCACTCATCACTAAGGAGAACACGGGCCAATGGCCTTTTAACCACACACCTGATTCTCCTTGCGCCAATTAAGGAAAGCCCTCCTCTGCAATAACCTGAGATGACTCAATCGCTTCCTATTCTGGTATCAAGTCATTAATCGTTAAATTGGATAAACTTACAATATTGAATTTACAGTAGTACTTTGTAAGATCTAAATTTATTTGCCTATCAGGAGAATGTGTATTAAAGTTAAAGCAATTACTATAGTGGATGTCAAATATTAAAAAAGAAAATATTCTCTTTTCCAGTATTTCTCTGGCTTTTCAGCAAGAATTTTAAGCAACAGAATTGTTTGCATAGTGTAAATTTAATAGTCTTCAAAAATTTGACAATGTTGCTTTTCAATCAGCGTCTGCTACTCTGTGAGATGTTTTTTTTTAAACATTCATTCCAATGATATTTTGATAATATGTGCAAGAATCAGTTTTCAATTTAAACTGCAAAAATTCAAATTCTAAGCAAATTATTCAAATTCTTTTTGCAAAGGCATACACCTTTCAAAATAACACCAACATCATCTTTAATCATGGGTGGGCACCTTTTATAAAAAAAGATTGCATTCATTAGAGTCAGGAGTTCAAGTCAAAGTGACCCTGAAATCCCATGTAATGGGGATGTACATTACATCTGTTGTGGCTCAATGTACTCCAATTGGCGTGGTTTTGTAGTATGGAGAGAAGGTGTCAGCTCAGGTGTGATCATCATCACTTGCGATGCTAATAAGCATTCAATCCCTCGTAGATGGCATTAAATCATGTTAACCATCCAATCTAAATATCGACGAATTGGTGACAATGTTTGAACCCGATTTCAGCTCAACGTGTCAACTACTAGCTTGTACACGTGTTCTCTGTACATGACGAAACAATATGAAAGCATTTACACAAAATAGGAAAGAGTTAGAAATTAATTAAACAAATAATAGAGAGGAGTAGAGATCGGAACAAAAATTATGCATTCAGAATGGGAGATCTCCACCCCAACCCCTAATTTTTCAGACATATTTATCGTATAATTGCATATTTTTATTTTTAGAATATCATATGCGAAATAAATAATTGAACAATAAAACAAATTTGAAAAGAAAAGTGTCAAAATGGGGTTTTTTAAATAAAAATAAGCTGCTTTATTAACATTGAATTAATAAATTAATCTCTCCCTGAAATGGATTAATGTTTTTTTATTACATTCATGTCCAAAATTAAGGTCACAAATATAACACCTGTGAGAAATGATGAACTATTTACTGTGTTGCCACCAAGTTTGGCACAGAGAAGTGTGTGTATTACAATGTGAGAAAGAATATAGAAATATAACAGCATGAAAAAGGTTTTAATTTTGAAGATACAAGAAATATCAAAAAGTTTGAAATTATGAATCAGAGATAAAGGTATTTCACTCTGGAAAAGTATGTTTAATATGGAATATGACCAACGTGCACCAGTATACAAGTCTCACAACAAGCTACCATACTGATTATGTGGGTGCCAATAACTGTTTGTGGCATTAAAACCAATTCTTCCGAAATCGTAATTATTAACACCTGCGGGATTTTGGGTGGAGTGTTAAGATGAGAAATGGCTTTTCCTAGACTATACCAAACATGTTCAATAGGATTGAGATCCCGAGACCTAGAAGGTCCAACTTCAAAAATGTAGTCCGGGCCCATAACACTCAGAACAACCTCACATAAACTTCAAGGACCTCATCCCAATAGCACTGGGACCTATAGCACCTTCAACAATACCCGTATCGAATATGTACAGTGAAGATTACCCAACATTATGCCACTCCACAGAATGATTCCTTTGCCATTAAGTCTGTCGATTTTTGTCACGTAGGAGGGATGAAAGCGAAATCCACACACTGTCTCTCCAGATAAAAACTATGAAAATCACTTCGTCTGGTGATTCTCTACTCATTACTGAAAAGAACACACACACATATTATGGTGTCCACGACTAATGTTTTCAGTTGCACAATAATCAATTCTCATATTGGATGAAGTCAAAGGGGCACACAAGACTGGATGGAGGGTGTAAAGACCAGTTTCTGCAAGACGTCTGTAAACTGTTTGCCTGGAAATTCTTCTTCCATACACAAAAGAGAGGTCACAAACAAGCTGAGAAGCCATTGTTTACCTACGGTGTGATGCGTTTAATACCTGTGAAGATGTCTTTGCCTTATGTTGACCTTGGCCAACCTTCCTGGTGACAGTACCACTTGTTTGGAATAGATTCCACAAGCCGGGAGAAGACGACTTTCAGCGTCCCTTGTAACAATCGATCAATCTTCGCTTGAGACTGGCTATATTCAAGCCTTCCAGCAATTCTTCTCAAGTAATGTTCGAAGCGATTATGAGAAGTCATTCTCACTGCAAACAGAATATTTAGTTTGTTTTAATGCGATGTTCACAAAAGTCCCGTACGCTTAAACGGTTTCAATCCAGTAGTTCCACAAAAGCCAACGCTAAGCAACTTCATTTTCTAAGCCGAAAGTTGGTATTGTATACTACCCGTTCCTCAAAATATATGTAAAATATCAATTCTAACAGTTTTACTGGAAGCCATTAGAATAAAAAAAAATGTTTGTGAACTTAATTTTTTGGACATGAGTGTAATATCGAACTATAAAGCAATACGAGGGCTATTGGTGATGAACGTCGTCATTTTAAGCCAAGTTCAAGTGACGAGGACACCTGAGCTGAGCCCCTGAGACACCCCTCTATTATAAGTTAATCACCGCGCCAACGTGTGGACTTGTAGCAACTGTTGATTCAACGTACATCAGTCCCTCTACTCGGTGGATCTGCTGTGACACAACGGCTACGAGTTCGTAATTATGAATACTTGGCTATCACGGTCATTTCTCTCAGAAAAAGTGTTTTCTGAATGCGAGGATGGATAATTTAATGAATAACTTTTTACTTTATGCAAAAATACACAAGTTTGATTTTTCTCAGTTCCAAAAATGACAAAATTTCTAAAAAATAAAAAATAAAAAAATCTTCAATTTTTATAAAATTTGTACATATAAAACTTGTTTACCTTAAAAGAGTTTTACCCACCCTGTCCCCAACCCCGGGGGGCGCGCCCCCCCCCCCCCCTAGGGAGCGTGACAGCTCTACAAGGGTATTGAAATGTCGAAAACAAAATATTATTTAAAAATATATTAATCTACTGAAAGTAAATAAAATACCTTCCGACGTAATAAAAAAGAAAATTAACATTTACAATGATATAATATACTTATAAATGTATCAGTAATGAATAATGTATTCTGTGATTAATTTTACTATACATTAAGTTTAGAACAAATTTAATAATTACCACTGACCCCATGGGCTTGCTACATATAAAATTTACATGCAAAAATTAACATTTATCTTGATTTTTTTTATGGTTTTTTTTAAATAATCCCTTGACTGCCAGTCAAAAGTTACGCGATTCGCTCTCCAATGCCACCATTTTTCGCGTAGGCACGCGTATGTGATGTATTGGGGAAGGGGAGGGGAGAAGAGGAATAAATAAACAAATCCTCCGATATAAGTAAATCCTTCGCAAATACTGTCGTCCTTCTATTGCATTCCAAAGCCTTCAGAATTGTGTTATGCATTGCAGTGCACAGAAAATATCGTATTTCGGAAAGACGTATATACACGCCGGTGGTATTTAAGAAGTCAAAGTCATGCTGTTGCTTTAGCGTCAAAGAATAGTATTATTGATTTCAATGCATTGTTATTTGTATGGAGGAGGGGCAATGAAAAGTATGATTGAATATTGGGCCGCAAGTATAGAAATTTTGAGTAGCACTGGTTCAACCAAACTCAGTTGATTGTTTTTCGCAACGGGCGAGTCGTATATGCATCATGAGGGACTCACCTCATGGACGGACAGTGCAAATATGCATTTTAGAAAAACGCTCTCGTAGGCTGGGCGATGCATATGTGACTTTTCAGCTGGAACATTTTTTAATGACCACCAGATGGCACCCTTTGTCCATTTATTGAAATCAAACGTAGCTAGAGTAATCTGACCTTCAGTTAGTTTAGATTCTGCCTGGATTTGATATTTTGCACATCAGCTGAGTCGGTGGAAGAAGGGAGGGTTAATCGAAATGTATACAAACAGCTTGTAAAATATCCACTTGATATAAAACATTCGCGTCTCTAATAGCTCTCCCAATGTTTTTTTCTTTTTCTTTTTCTTAATAATGTGGAGTGTTTTAGGGTTTTAGCGTCAGTTCTGTTACAGTTTTTGTTGCTTTCGGATATATCTCGCGTACATTTCTTATTTCAAAAACCATGACTTCAGATTATTATTTGATTGTTTTTAAGGTATTTGCCTAACCTTAATATGAAAAAGGCCAAAGTGTATAGTCCCAAACCGTGTGTAAATAAAAAAAATAAGCAACAAACATTTTATGCTTGCAAATCATACAATGTAGGACTTAGCATTTCTCCATGCTTCGAGATTTCTTTTTGTAAATAATCTTTGTCATATTTTTTTTTATAATTTTAAAGCTTATGAATGTGTTTCGTCAGTAAAAATTTTGGAAAAGCTTGAATAGCGCTTACAAAATTTATTTCCCAATGTAAATGATTTTCTTTATATAATTTCATATAAATTAAAGGAAAAACGTTATTACATTCTAGTTTTAATTTAACAGACAACTTATGTAGTAATCCAAAGGGGTACCAAAAATTACGACGTTAGGACTGAAATTTTATTATCTATGCATTTTTTTTTTCTTAAGTTAGGCTTAGCGACGCAAACGCCCCATCCTGTAGTGCAGGTCCTTCAGCATTCACCTCGTCCCTAGCGAGCGTCTCACAGAAAAGCGCCCCGTCCTGAAAAGGTTAAGGAACATGTAATATTATGATATTGTTTTATGAGCCATATGGACGAAAGAAGTATTAAGTAGTTTACGTTTTCATTATTTTTTTTCTTAGGAAAACAATATAATAAGGACGCATAATTACTTCAAATAGAAATCAAGTAAGACTTTTCCGATATACCTACAATATTTCAATGTATTACATCAAAGAATCGATGGGAAGATTTTCGATATATGCAGAAAATAATGTAACTGCCTCTTTTGTATATTTTTTGCGATACATATTGATTATACATTCATATTACTATGTTTATACCAGAAAAAAAGAAAATTTAAGTTGTGTGATTAAAAATAATTTATTCAACGAATTTAATTAAATTATTTATATACTCATACCAATAAACTTATTTTGTATCAGAAAAAAAAGCATGAAAACAAAAAGAAGAATATTAATGATGAATTATTTTCATGTCAAGTTCTTCAAACCGTTCTTGCGTGAATTTAATCCTACGAACAAAAATTTCCCAGTGGAAGCGAGACTATCTCAAAAATAATTCTAAAGATTTTGCATGCAGACCACAGAAAAAGTCGTAAAAACCGAATATTTAATGGAGTTTTATGGATGCGAGTTTTGACGGCTTTTCTTTTAAAATCTCATCAGCAAACTGAAAAGAAGAAGAAAAGAGATTTTTGCTGTAGATTTACCTCCCGTATAATAAAATCACGCTGCTGTGCCATTGCCTCTTTCATTTATTCTCGCCATCTTGGAATTTAAACTACCATCTTATGATCCATAAAACCTCTAGAGTATTTATTCTTCCACGTAAAAAAGAACGAAAGTTCAACATAATAGATAGACGATTTCATAGAGGTTTCAGCAGAACGATGAAAGGAGCAGAAGTATATTTTAACAATTATTTCCGGAAGCGCTAACTCTCATACGCTAATTTTCGTTTCTTAGACAAAAATACTCAATTATTTAGTTAAAAATACAACTTATCTTTTATTTTTGAATTTATAATTACAGAAATTTCAATCGTGAGCATAGGGAGGGGGGCAGAAAATATATCATATATGAATGTATAGTATATATGTGAGTTTAGAAATACATTGGCCGCCCATCCGATACAGTGGTTAATGATGCTGACTGTTGTGCCGTAGGGCTTGGGTTCTAATCCCGGAGAAGGCATGGTGTGACGGATCTTTACGTGATATTCTTACTAATCCTCTTGGGGAATCTTTGGGCTAGAATTCGCGTTTAATTCACAGCCATTCCTCTCAAGAAGAAACAGTGATATGCAGATTAGTTCGACTATATAAAGTCAGGGTTTTGTAATTGTAAGATAGAAGAAACTGAGAGAAACTGTTACGGACGTCACGAAGGTGAGGTATAATTGATTTTCACAGCTTAAGTTAGGAATGAAGTTTGCCACTGCGTTATATTAGTGGATTGGGGAATTTATAATTACTTATACTTGTTCACTTAGGGTTTATTGCTTTTTCTATATCACTCCTAGGACCTTCACTTGTGATTTAACTTGTTGATTAGTTGCTTGAGTATAAATAAATAATAAATGTAATGGAAGTTTCTGGTCCTACTTTGTTTTCTCCCACATTCTTATGTAGGCAGGACGGTGAGGGAGCGACTTTAGGGGGAAGTCGCTCACAATGGACGTTTGTAAATGTTTCGTGCCTTCACGACATAGGGGTACTTTAAAAGATCCGCCGAGCCGCAAGTACTCTCGCGATGCTAGTGTATAGGGAATAGAGGTTGGAGGCCCCTGACCACCCCAAAGTGTTCTCCCTCATAATTGGGGTTGATTGATTTATTGAATATTAACGTCGCACTGTTCAGCTACATCAGGGCCTTTGGCGATGGACCATGTAATTTTGAATCATGGTTAAGTGACGTGCTCTCGAGAGATTTAACGTGCATCACTGCCCTACACGGCGGGTCTTCAGTGTTACTGGGCTCGAACTCGTGACAAGGCAAGCCACGATACGATACTTATACCACTCGGCTACCGCGGCCACTTCTCATAATTGGGGTAAAACCAAGCCAAATCGTTCTGTCACAAGTATGATGCTCAAATCTAAGGTGAACGACAGACTAAGTCTTTAGCCTTTTGCCACGATGAATATTGTGGGCCTTGAACTGACACCCTCAGACAGGTGGCATTAGAAACAACACACAACAACAGAAATACATTATATCTCTGGAGTCCAATTTAATTTCATTTAATTTATGTCATATTCTAAGCCAACGGCGATGAATCTCATATTTTTAAGCCCCAATCAAGAGACGAAGACGTCACCTGAGCTAACTTCCCCTGTGCAAACTTCCATTCCATGCCAATGGTAGGACTTTAATCCTCAACGAATTTAACAGGAATCACACTCTTTCTACACAGCAAATCTTCAGTAGTACTAGGTTTCAAATCCGCGGATTGACAATCTGGATTTTTAAACAATCATCAGCCATTTTTTTTTTCAAAGTTTTTTATCCCTTTTACGACTGAAAGGAATACTTTCTCTTATTTTAGTATTAGAATTCGTCACTTTTAATTTAAATCTTATTTCCATCTTTTTGTACAAAAAGTCGAAGTAGAACGGACAGCCGAATACAATCTCGAAAGCGGGAAAGTTTCGAAAAAAAAGTTTCAAATCATTTGGCGCTAATGATGCTACTTTTACGAATTGTTACCAATTTCAACTTATTGTCACAGGTTACTAATTTAAACTTATTGTTACTTGTTACTAATTTAAATTTATTGTGTCGTGTAATTATATATAACTTTTTTGTTTTTGTTGTTGATACACTTTTGTTTGATAATAAAATATATTTGAACAACACTTTTTTGTGTGTCAACTGCACATTGATACAAAAAAACTACATGATATGTATTTTTTTATGATTTTTATTTTACGCCTAAACAGAAACTAAAATAAGCAGTTTCGTGCTAATATTTATTTTTAGCAACATTATGGTCCAGTAAGAGTTAAAAACAATGCGTGTATATGCACGAGTATCCCATTAATATATCAATTAAGCAATTTTTTTTTTCATTTCAACTAAACATTATGAAAGCTTGAAAAATTAGTTCATTATAATGCAATATTTTCTACACAAAAAAATGCTTTCAAAATTGCTTTTTTGAGAATGGACAAACACAATTAATCGCAGATTGGATGCCACTTTTACCAAAACGGAAATCTCATGTGAGTGAATATTAATACAGCCATATTCATCTACTCGAGGGTTTTGGGCGAAGAACCTCATAATTTTGAACCATTGTCAAGTGACGAGGATGACACTTGAGCTGGTATCCCCCTCTCCAAACTACCACACCAACGTAGGGACATTTGAGCTCTCGACTGATTGAACGTATATTGCTCTCCCTACACGGTGGATCTTCAGCGGTACTAGGCTAAAACTCATGAGACGCCGGCCACGAATCCGTTACCTTGACCGCTAGGCTACTGCGGCCACATGAAATGTCAAGATCTAAAGAAATTTGTAAAGACATCTGATTGTTTCAAATAACTGAATTATTTCTTAAGCCCACCCCTTGTGAATTACTCAATAGTAAGAATACCATACTCTGTCTTTCCCAATACTTCTCAGGGAGGTAATCTATTTTAATAGCAATTTCCCTAAAATGAGCTCACCTGCTCAGGTAGTTTTGATGGCAGATAAGTCTTTT
>BMAV01018640.1:45935-57181 GCA_019973955.1 Trichonephila inaurata madagascariensis | reverse complement strand
TCTGAATAAAATATAGCTACAATCATTTTAAATGGATATCATTGATACATCAAGGAAAACAATTTTAAATTATCAGGTTATTATTCTCAAAATATACCGCCTTCGTTTGTAAGTGAATAAGTTATTATAGTTCTTCCTCTTTGTTCCTGAAAAAAATATGTGGTTAACGAATTATTCAAAATAAGACTGCATAAAATGTCTTACTGTTAATATTAATGTTATTGTTATATATATGCAAAGTGTCCAGGCTAAAAATATCCAAAAGCAATGGCTTATTATTACGGAATTATCTATCAGAATGTAATAAACTGTTAATCCATGGATTGGAAAACTCTCAGAGATTTTGAAAGATGATGGAAAGATTTGAGAGATGGTTGAAAATTACAAGGTCCGTTGCCAAAAGCCCTCGTATGGCTGAATAGTGAGACGTAAATATATTCACTTACTCACTCACTTAACCTAGCATGGAAGGAAGAGAGGGATGTCAGGTCAAATGTCATCCTTGTCAGTTTCTGAGGTTCAAAATTATAAGATTCCTCACCAACAGCCTCTTTGCTGATCCTGAGGATGACTGAAGTAAGTAATCAATCTAATAAGTCTTTTTTTTTTTTTTTTTTTGCTGTAATGAATCTGACTAGAAAATGAATAAAATTGATTTTTGTAACTTTTTGATAATACAACTTTTTAATTTTTAAATTATTATCCGCTTACACTTTGCGACATGGTCGATCTTCGTTGACCATATCGTGGGGTTTCAGCGTAAGTTAGAGGAGTGGGATTCTCGAAATGATGAGACATTTTAGAATTCTTAATATGACTTTTATTAAGAATTTAACTTAAATTACTTATATATCGAACAAATTTATATTAAGTGAGAATAAACCAAAACACGTAGCCTTAACTAACACAGATCGCGCAATTAGATCACTTATCAATATAATTATACTATATCCGCCGACTCTCACAATCTTAATAATATATTCGCATTCAGAATATAATCTTCCTACCTTGTTTTCTACGCAACGTCCAATCCACTTCAGATATTTCTGTAGGCTGGCGTACAATGGTATGTACCTTGGTTGAATGGCTAGATTGTCGTGATTCTAGGGGTAAGCCGTCAATCAACACTTCTATCTTCTCTGAACTGAACTTTCTCTAGATTGCCATTAATCGTAGCCGTCAAAGAACACAGAGGTTATGTTAGAGAAAGGACGCGTGAGATGTCACAACATATCTATATAACTATTTTTTAAAAGTTAGAAATTTTCATTAATGATTTTTTTGCTTACAAGAAACGAACGATAAAATAAGTTTAACCGAGTCTGATAAATAAACATTCTCAAAATCAAATAAACATACTTCCAAACGTGTTTTCAAACGGCGGCTTGCCATTAAATACGCCTTTTCCGAGCGGTTAACATCAAAGGCTATTTATCAGATTTCGAATAACTTTTTGGGAAATCATAACATAATGATGAAAAACAAATATGCCTAAAAAAATCATTGAAACCTTTACTAATGGATATATAATGTAATGTTTTCTTTTTTACAAATTTGAATGCTTTCTGTGTGTTTATTTGTATCGTGTAAGAACCCATACTGTTGATCGTATGGCTCTGAAATTTATTTTAAAGTTTCTCTGATATTTCGAAAGAGTCTTAAATATATTTCTGCCGAGTGAGTAATATTACCGAAGCACTGTTCAACTACACGAGGGCTTTTAGCGGCGGACCTCGTCATTTTGACCCATGGTCAACCTTACTACCACACCACACGAACGGGAGGATGTTTAAGCCCTCGACAAATTTAACGTGCATCGCTCCCCTACATGGTGGGTCTTTAGTGGTAATGGGCTCGAACTCGTGCCATGCCAGACATGATCCGATACCTTGATCACCAAGCTACCGCAACCGCATATTTCTACCGAAGAAGGATTTTCAAACTTATCTTTGGTGAATTTTTCTTTTCTAAGATACGTTTTTCTCTGATGCTATCGCCATCGTATTACTAAAGGAAGTTTAAAGCACACAAACACATGATTGTCGAATTTTCTGAAAAAAATTCACCAGTGCGAAGAACTGGAACTTCAGATATCTTTCAGCAGTGACTTTTTTTTTTGTCAAGCATTAATGTTACTTTATTTTTAGATCAGTGATTTCATTTTGCTTGAGGCTACAATTTGAGAAAAAAATTAAGAATATTTAAAAACTAAATCTATTTATTTCAGATGAAAATTAGCTGTTTTTGCTTGAAAATCAGATAAAGGGGAAAACATGGAAACTATATACAGTCGGACCTCTATATAACGAAGTCGCTAAATCCCGGAATTATATGGAATTCGTTATATGGAAAATTCGTGATATAGAGGTTCATTCTTTAATATACTTTATATAAACCACATAAAACAAATTTTAAACTCATAAACACTGTATATTAAAAAAAGTAATTATTCAAACGTTTTTTTTTTTTAATTAATATATGTTTATTTTATGTATCTTATCCATCAAAAATAAAGAAAAACTGCAAGGAATACAAGAAAAAACAATATCGAAGAATTAATTCACTGTAATTTCAATATTAAGAAAATAACTTTATACTTCAAGGACATTTTATAATTTAAAGCATACAGGTAATATTAAACATATATTTTATAATTAGAACACGGGACAACTCCACTGAGGGTTAAAGAGGATATTGAAGATGTTTCTAGTGAACTGGGCGATGGGAGTTAAAGGTTGCGCTTCTTGGATGAAATGTCCAGAAATCTATTGCTCTCGTTGAGTTAGGATCTAATAAAACCAGTTCAAGATTTATGATCACCATAAAATGTATTAAAGAAAGAATAACTTAAAATTTTTTCAGTAATACTTTTTTTTAAAAAAAAAAGGGGGAGAACGGAAATTGAATCACAAAAGAAAAAGTTCGTTATATAGAAAATGCACTTCGCTATAGAAAGGTTATTTTACGAAGAAAATCGTGAAATGCTCTTGGTTCCAGGAAAAAGTTCGCTATATAGAAAAATTCGCAATATAGAGTTTCGTTTTATAGAGGTTCGACTGTATATATCTTGTTCAAATTTTCAATCGTTAATAAAATACTTTCTATTCATCCATTCAAATTCCAATACATTTTTTTTTAAATTTGTAGCGGATGACACTTGATGTTAATACAGTTTTTTCAAATATTAATTCATTAGGATATAAATTCATTGTAGTAACTAACAAAAATAACTATCCAACACCAAATATAAAAAGGAAAATTATTCATTGTGTGCATGTAGCGCAATGGACTTCTAATCCAAAGATGGTATGTTCGAATCCCACCTGAGATTGCCTAATTTTAGATAATGTGATTCCTTATTTACTATACTACTGTATTGGAATAATTAAATTTAATTAATGAATAAATAGTAACAAACAAACAAAAATAGTCCATCCCCCTATATACAAAGGAAAATGGAAAAATGCAAGGAAAATAGTTTTCTATTTTGTCACTTAATATTGTGATTCTGTCATATATATACACAATGTTATATAAATTTTAACTCTCTTGATAAAAAAAGTAACTTAAATAAAATTTTTCTTGTTGTTCTGTACAATCCTTCAGGAGATCTAGTGGCAGCTAGATCAGATCCACGAGACCATTAACCCGAGCAAAGTCCAACACCAGAAAAAATTTTCTTTGTTTACCGAAGTAGGATTTGCCTTAAAAAAATTATATTACTTGTTTCAACTGAACCTGGGAAATACCGGTAATTCAATTGTTTATTTTACTTTGTTATTTTATTTACTAAGTCATTATTTCTCCGTCGAGTCTTATTCTCAGTTCAAATATAAAATTCTTCAAACTTTTTATTCAAAAAGCTTTTATTAGTTTATTTTACAGTTTCAACTCGATTGTTACATTTATTTTATAATTCATCCACTTCAAGAAAGAGAATACCTACTAATGATAAAGCTAAAATCTAAACAGTAAGATAAGATCATGTAAATTGTATTAATTAAGAATTTTTAATTATTAATTAAATATATATATATATACAATTAGAACAAAGATCCTTCTAGCAATGCTCATAAAAAATTATTTAAATAATTCAGTTATGAAATGTGGTTCGCTGTAGTATAATTGCTCGAGTGCCATGACTTCGAGTCTTGTATCAATGAAGACCTTCCGTGTCGAGAATCTGATGCAAATTCAATCTGAAGAGGCTCAAAGTCCTCCCATTGGCGTAGTGTCGAAATTCGAAGAGGGTGGTGCAAGTTAAGGTGTCGCCCTCGTCAATTGATCATAGTTCGAAATTACGAGGTCCGTCAACAACAGCCTTCGTGTTACTTTATCTAAACTCAAACTCAGTGGCGCAACAGCCCATGAGGGCCAGGGCCTACTGTGTCCATCCAGTATACGTGACCATTGGGCTCTGAGGTGCATCAGCAGATATCCCGATCTGGTGGTCAGTCTGAAGCGAAACCCCCAGTGTTTAAGTCCCCGAGAAAACTTGGTACTCATTTATCGACCCACTGTAGTAGACATGAAAGTCTGAGTTAACCTTGTCCAGCCCGAGAATAGAACCCGGACCTGTGGTGTGGAAGCGCGATACGCTACTACTCGACCACTGGGATTCATTGCTTTATATAGTGTGACATTAATATATGCTTTATCTAAAGCAGTATCCAAAACTGAATAAAAAATGAACAAGTAATATAAAAAAAAATTAAGTCAATTCCTACTTAGATCAACAAAGAAAAATTTTGTTTTAGCTACTTTTTATTGAAGAGTTACAATTTATATAAATATGTATATACATATGACAGAATCACAACATCAAGCGGTAATTAATTTTTATTCATTATCATTATAAAGTATCGCATTGTCATCCAAAACAATAGTGTATATAAATTTCAGTTTAACTGAATACTTTAACACGTGAGAATAAGACCCTTTTCAAGATTTGACACAAGTCGCCAAAATGGTTGTTAAGTCGCCAAAAATGATGCCAACGTGGTTGTATTTGTAATTCTTTAAATACTTAATTATAATCAATTAATTTTTATTAATTATTATTATATTTTTGTATTGTCATCCAAAATAATCATGTAAATTAAATTTCAGCTCAACTGAGTGCTTTAATATGTATTTTATTAACGATTGAAAATTCCATCAAGATACATAAATAAATATATAGAAATTGTGAACTAATAGTAGGAATTGAAAAAGCAATCATCACTTTAAAAAGTGAGTAACGATGATATTGTAATATATTGAGAAATGGGTCAAATTTTTTCACATACTCTAGAATATTACACAAATTATTCTATTATTTAGTAACTTTGGGAACAAGAAGACTGTATACTTGAGTTATAAGATTAAGTGTTGTCGTAACCGATAAAAATAATCGATGAGCTAGAAAAAAGATAAAAATCTACAGAAAAAAGGAAAGGCTTACAAGTAATAGTATTCGATTGTAATAGTCAGGCTAATTATCCGATCATTCAAATGTTATCTCTAACCTGATTAAATATACGTAATCAAACGTTTCACTATACAAATTATTCTCTATTATCCTCCTTGGTATCCAAATAAAACGCCCTGCCATATAGAACATCGTTGATAACGCTAACAAGAGACGTTAAGGTTAAGAGAGTATGTGTTAAACGTATTTAATTATTTAAAATATCCATGAAAGGGGGATAGTAATATGATAAATGAAAATGATTCTCTTAAAATCATATCTTTAACAGCTTTCTGTATTGGTGAAAAATGTAGCATGTTTCCAATTTGTTAGTTGGCGAACTTTACGCCATTTAGTTCAGTTAAGTAAAACTTGTAAAATTTTTGAAAGAAATCATTGTGTGATAGTTCGGTTTATATTATTTATATAAGATTATATTATTTTCGTTATATTTTTAGTAGTATTATATTACATGCCTTAGGTTCCATAGTATTGTTTTTTGTTGCATAACATGCACAATTTGTAATTTTAGAGTTTTATAAAATCGTTTAGTATTCTAATGTTATGTTTTAATTTGTATTACTTCGTTTGTTATTGTATAATAACTGTTTCTGTTGCTGTAACTCGGTAGAAAAGAGTAAAAAATTTTGTTTTTCTCTTCAAACATAATAGAATTTTGATATCATCTCCTATATTGTTAAGTTAATTGAAATTTATTTCAGAATTATGGTCGAAATTTACATCAAAACAGTTGATAAATAAATACGTTTTGTTTCTACTGAAATTAAATGTCATACAGTTCATTTGTAGTGCATCAAAAATATGAATTTTTGAAGTTATACTTCTTATTCAACATTTGAGAAAAAGGATGAGGGTAAATTTTTACGATGCGCGCGCACACCGTCATGGATGTAACTCAAAATTGTTACGGATGTGACGCACAACGTCACGGATCCGCGAGCATACCGTAACGAACCCGATGCGCGCGCATACCGTTGTCTAATATTTTAACATGCCACTTTTTTGGCTCTAGGGGCTGATATTTGGGGGATCTTAATAACTATTAGTTTTAACCATATCTGTTAGGACGCTTTGTCCCCCCCCCCCGGTGCGTTCCCGGCTCTACAGCCTTTTGGCCAATATCTCGGCACCCGAACCTCACAGTTCATTCAGACCTGGCTTATTCAATCCCTCTATCTTCTCTTGCAGTTATTATAATTTCATGCTCATAGGGCTATTTCTTCTATAGTTTTTAACTGTTTTAAACTTTTTAAATTTGTTTAAATTCACAATATCTTGGCTCCTGTTCGAGTCTTGGACTTTAGATTTGAATCAACTGTTACATTCGTCGAGACCCATCCAGTTATCTACTTCATTCCCATTGTGTAATCATTAGGAGGGCTTAAGCACTAAAATATCATGCTCTCATGTTAATCCTCTGGAGACTGAAAATAATTTCACCTCCCTAAGGAATTGAGCTTGGGATTTGATTTTTGGAGGTCCGCCATATTTTCGTATTAACGTGAGCCTTACGCGAAATTGGACCCCTCCGGTGCACCCCCTCCCCTACCGGACTGCTCCAGTAATAACTCGAACCCTGTGCCACCTTGGTTGACTACACTGGATGGACTCTATTGTTGTCCTTATGAGCATCCTAGATATATTTTTTCAGGACCATAGCCCCATTTCTTCACCCATATTTAACATTTTTAAATTATTTTATTCTTTTAAATTTTTTTTAAATCCTGTAGCTAAGAAGATTTTTTAGCTTCGTTAATGAAACTCGTACTATAGGTTCTTCGCTCTCGTTGAACTCTTTCATCTGTTATAATTCGTATGTAGATAGTGAGTCTAGGGGGAGCATTATCACTAAAATTAGAATCCCCATGTTATTCCTATGGGATTCGATCTTTTGATGACGTCACGATATTACAGAGATAGAAGGATGAAACTTTGGGATCACCTACTACTCTGTGTGGCATTGGGATGTACGTGACCATTTACGTCACATTTGTCCCCCCCCCCACCGGGATTTTAGTTTCGTTTTCCCTTCCCGAGCTAGAGCCGCCCCATTTGCAACTACAGACTCCGGATCGGTTCGACAACCAGACCGAGTTTCGAGTTAATGGGTGCTCTACTTCTATTTTATTTGTTTTAAATGATTTAATTATTTTAAAATGANTGTTTTAATTATTTTAAAGTGACCATAACTCGGGGGCTCTTCAGGCGAATGTCTTAATTTTCTCAGGAACAAAATTCTTCCCACCGAGGCATTCAATATGATGTCTCAGGTGGCACGCTGGTCCGATTGACTTAAGGTTAGTATCGTTCAACTCTGCTCGTGACCGCCTTTCACCCAGATTGCCCTGCTCAAGATATTTAGAAAAATTTTAATCTTGTTACGCCAAGAAAGAATAACTTCTTACTTGTGTACATAAGTACACACACACTTTTTTTTCCCGTCCCATTTCATCTTAAAGCATCGTTTCTGTTATTTCAGCATCGTATTGTTTAAAAAGGTACTTTGCCAGCTTTGTGATGATAAATTTCTCCTTTTTTTTATTTGTCCAGGATAATATTCAACCCTGAACGTTTAGGTATTGAAGCTTTAAAAGTGTTTAAGAATATGCTTTTGAATTTTTGCTACACGCTTAGGTACTATGCCTATATTTATACAAATCAATCATCATAAAATTTAACGCAATCAATGCAAAATATTTACAATTTTTATGAAACCAAAGGTATAGCAATTAATTGTTTAACGTAGAATTTCGAAACTATGCTATAACTATTGTCAACAGACCTCGTATTTTTAAACTGCGATCCACTGACGAGGATGTTATTTCAGATGGAATCCCACTTTCCAAACCTCCACATCACATGTGACCATAGTAGTCTATAGGCAAGGTAACGGACTCATGGCTGGCGTGTCATGATTTCGAGTCTAGTACCACTGCAGTACCGTACTGCAGAAGGGCTGATGCTCTTTAAATTTGTCAAGCTCAAACGTCCTCCCGTTTATGTGGTGTGTAAGTTAGGAGAAAAAGGTGCCAGCTCAGGTGTCGTCCTCGTCACTTGACCGTGATTCAAAATGACGATGTCCGTCACCAAAAGCCCTAGTGTAGCTGAATAGTGAGAAGTCAATATTCACTCACTCACTCCACATCACGTAAACGTGAGAGTTTTGAGCCTCAATAGACTCAAAACTTGCCCTTTTGCACTTTGAATCCTTATTGGCACCAAAATTTGAAGCCATGAATTCCTAAAAATGATCACAAGGCTACCGCTTTGGCATGAAAATGAGTGAAAAGAAAACTAGTTATCGTTTATCTATCTCAATGGATATTTTTCATTAAATAAACAATGTACTGAAGCTGATTAGAAACAATCCAAACAGAGCAACTATTTTTCTTAAAAGAAAAAATCGTGTCTCGCGTTAGTAAAAAATTGTTTTATTTTTCAATGAAAAGATCTATTTATTGTCCGCGGAAAATTTCAAACTCGTTTTTCTTGCTCTCTTTTGGAATAATAATGTTTTCAAACATAATCATTAGCCATTGTTACGTAGGTAGACGTATCTCCATAAATCAACGGCAGGCTGCCTATGAAGTACTTTTATTAAGAAAATCTTGAATAGTGCTTTAAAACTCCATGAGAGAAGCTAATTACAATCCATCTAAGTGAAACTTTCGAGAGGAAATTTTTTTGGAAATGCTTAATGGTACCATACTTCCTTTTAGTAGAGATCATCAAGATGTGTAGATTCATTAACTTAGGAGAGAAAATGCCTCTAATAAAATCAATGCATTTTTCTTACTAGAGTACCAAAAACTGTTACCATTCTGGAAGAAAGGGCATAAAAAGAAACCTCTATTTATAAAAGGCAAAAAACTAACTAATTTCTTCAACTAGTTAGTCACATAAGTACGGAAATTGCCAAAAAGTATAAAAGTTATTTCCTATATATTTCGGAAACTCATTATCTTTTATAAAACCAATCCCAATTTTTTTTTTACCGAAAAGGACTTCTTTTATAATAAAGTTTTTTTCTCTATTTTTTCTTCTACAAAGTCTATTTTCAAGTAGTCACATAAAAGATGCAACATAAAACATAATCCCTAACTATTTTATATTTATAATTATTACATAAAACAAATATATGATAATTTTTTCATGATACATGTTTAAATCATTTTAGATAGCTCATATACTGAAACTTATAACTCCCTAAAGTATTTTTTGACTAAATATTACACTGCCAAATTATAAATTGTTGACTTGGTCGGTGCCATGAATTATTTACAACCAATTCCAAAATCCTTTTCTTTTTCTTTTTTTAAAGAAAAAAAAAATATAAAATAGACACCCCAAACAAATATTAGTAACTTTGAAAAAAGAGCAATGTAGTTATATTAAAAAATTTCAAGAGAGCTGGACTAAATTACTTATTTAGGAGACTCTTCAGAGGGATACAATTTCATTATATTTTACTTTAAGGAAATTAATATACACTGGTGTGCAAAACTTAAGAAACAATGTAAATTTAAAGCAGATGGTCCTTAAATTACAGGAAAAGGAGTTATGGCAGTGCTTCTCAAACTTTCAATACTGGCGCCCCCTTTTCAATCACAATTTTTATCGCCCCCCATTATACATTAATAATGTACTGAATGCAATAATAATGCACTTTGATGCTAAAGCTACAATACGCGATCTTAATTATAAACCATACAAATTAATAACATAAGTCAGTGCTTCTCAAACTTTCTATATTCGCGACCCAATTTTCAATTAGAATTTTCATCGCATCCCCCTTCCTCATACAATAACAATGTGTTGAATGCAATTATAATGTATAATACTTTGACGCTAAAGCTACAATACGACCCTAATTTTAAACCGTACAAAGTATTAAAACAAATATTAAATTTTGTGTATGATAAGCCCATTGAAAAATCACTAGTAATTATTAAACTAGTTCTTAACTTAGTATCGATACTTATAGTATCAAATATATTGTGCTGTACTGATACACATTTATATATATATATATATATATATATATATATATATATATATATATATATATATATATATATATATATAAGTATACTATATCACAGTAAATGTGTATTTTTTTTTATTATGTCGGAATACATTTTATTTCCTTTTAGTAAATTAATAATTTTTTAAATAATCTTTCATTTTCGACTTTCCGATACGCTCGCACCCCCTTGTAGGGTTATCACGCCCCCTAGGGGACACGCCCCACAGTTTGAGAAACACTGAGTTATGACGATCAGTAGAATGAACACACAATTCAGTAGAAGGTGATGATGCAAATATCAGAAACAAAACGTCAAGATGAGATGAGCGAACGCGAAAGGCTTGCAGTCGGCGCGTGCAGCTCAAAAAATTGCAATAAAAGGAAAAATGGAGGAATTAAAGCAGTGCTTCTCAAAGTTTCAATATTTGCAACCCAATATTCAATCATAATTTTCATCGCGCCCCCCTCATACAATAACAATGTATGGATGTCAGTAATACCATATATACTTTGTTGCTAAAACTATGATACTACTTTAATCTCTTAAGTGCCACCGGCGTGTATAAACGTCTCGCTCAGCCAAAGCATTGATTTCCCAGGACATTTATATACGTCTTTCCGAAGTACTATCTTTTCTGTGCAATGTGTGCTATCCATAAAATTATTCCGAAGGCTTTGGAATGCAATAAAAGTACCTTAACAATGTGTACTAAGGATATACTTATTTTAGATTATTTGTTTCTTTATTCC
>BMAV01018640.1:31462-45835 GCA_019973955.1 Trichonephila inaurata madagascariensis | reverse complement strand
TAATTATAAAGCGTACAAAAAAAAAATTATCAAGAGATAAGTGTTACTTTCTTATATATATATATATATATATAATTTTATATTATAACAAGCCATTGGGGTCACTGCTAATTATTAAAGTTGTTCTTAACTTAGTATTGTTAAATTAATTATGAAATATATTGTGTAGCACTGATATATTTATAAGTGTAATATATTAGTGTAAATGTGTATCTTATTTTTTATATTATGTGAGAATGTATTTTTTGTTTGTTAACTTTCAGTAAATGAATAATTTCTTTAAATCTTTTGTTTCCGACTTTTCAATATGCTCACCCCCCCTCGTAGAGTTGTCACGCCCCTCAAGGGGGGCGCGCCCCACAGTTTGAGAGACGTTGAATTAAGGGCAATCGCTGCAAATGACTTTTTTCGTGAAATATGGCTAGATAAAATCATATGGATGACGTCCCACGTAAAAGAATGATCGAAGTTCTGGTGGAGGGGCGTAGAGTTTGTCTAGTGTAGCTGAAGAATTCAGAATCAATAAAAGTGTCATTTCATGGGCTCTTCGATAGTCTTTCAAACCACAAGTACCGTTGTTACAAAGGTTGGTGGGGGCCACTCTAGGAAAACAACTGCAGTAAATAACCGATATATTCTGTTTGTTTTGCTAGAGTTTTGTTTATTCGTTTTTTCTTACAATCGTTTTCTTTAATTTTTATTGCTTAGTTTTCCTACTAAGCGTACCAACAATTTATATGTCTATAATTACAAAAAGTGTTGGGAAAAAAAGTATGATTTTCCGAAATATTTCTTTGTCTTACGAAATTCACTTTTGCTATGATATTTTCCATAGTTACAGAAATCAGTTTTACGAAGGTAAGTACAGAGGTAATCACCCAGCAACTCTAAGTACCAAATGACATATATCAAGGGGTTGGAACATCCACCAAAAATCCCAAACAGTGCCATGAAAAAATACCTCAGATCATGATTAAGCCACCATGCCCTTGTGCAGTTCCAACCTAGCATGCAGGATCTATGGTTTCATGTTCCTGAAGCCATATTCTCAGCCTTCCGTCGGCGTTAAGTAGTCGGAATCGAGACTCATCATTCTATCCTACTCGTTTTCAGTCCTCTACACTCCAGTCTCTGTGCTCTCTTGCCCAGGCAAGACAAGCAGCTCAATGGCTATAATTGAGCAATGGTACTCTGGTATGTTGACGACTCCCGAAACTCATACGGTGAAGCAAGCGTTGCATAGTCATTTTACTGACTGTACGACTGGCACCTTCATTTAACTTGGTGGTAATTTGAGCTAATGTTTGGCTTTGTTGACTACATTCAATACTCCTGAGCCGTATCTCATCACGCACTGTCAAGGCTAATTATACTTTGCAGTTTGCCCGATAGCAAATTTCTTGTTAACCATCCATGTATTCTTGGTATACTCTTGACACTGTCAACCTCGAAACTCCTAGCTGTCTGACGATTTCGGAAATTGAATGGCCCATGCGTCACACACCTACAATTTGTTCGCTATCGAATTCATCTAAATCAGGCAGTTTACCCATACTGGCAATTCCAACAACTAATTCAGAACAACCATAGTATATACGCTCTATATATACAGTTAACGCAAAGCCCTCACTTGTTTAGTGTGTTGTGTTGTGTTGAGTGGCCAAGTAAAATTGTAGTGATTTTATAAAAATACACTTTATTTCTCAACATAACAAATAATTAAAATGGAGTATATATATTCCCTTCGTCGGAGTGGAATTCTGGGAAGACAGAAGAAATGCCAGAAGACATTTCTTCTGACCAATGAAAATCAATAGTAGGTTTTAATAGCCAATAAGACGTAAGGATCAAGAATCTGTTACTATGAGTAAGAGTGATCCGTTATTATGAGTAAGGATGATCCATTATTATGAATAACGATCCATTATTATGAATAACGATCATCCGGTATTACGAAAGTACACTACACTTGCACATAAATGATGCGAAGCAGTACACAATTTGCTTAGTCCTTGCTATCCCTAATTCAGTGTATAACGCAATACCCTCTTTTTTTACAAAGGAACCTGAAATGCAGTTGTGCAATGCTCTTACGAAGGGGTTGGTAAACTTTTCCAAGCTACAAGCTAATAATTTTTTAAGCTGTTGCAGTCCACCCAGTGGTGTAGGTGTGGTGAGCCAAGAAAAGGGTCTGTAATATTAATTATAACTTAGTAATAATTTCGCGGAAAATATACCTACTACATACATAACTACAATAAAAAATTCTTACACATTTAAAACTGTGTGTAAAGCAGACCGCATGATACAAACATAATATAATAATAGCCATAAATATAATAATACCAAATTAATCATTTATAATCAAGCAATTCAAAATTCATTAAAAAATAAAATATTTTCAACTAAAGTTAGTTCTTGTAGTTATAGTCAGAGTACAAGTCTCCATACATTCAGCCAATCTTGAATATTTCGGTGTATAATTTCTTACTGCTAATCTTCAAGTGGTTATCCCAAAATGTCGCGTTCGACTTCGACTTTATTCGAGGTATATTATCCCATATTTTGAAAAAACCTCCTATAATACTTCAAGAACTACCATCCTTTAAGTTCATTAGGTATGTCGTTTCTTTTAAATTAGCAATACTCCATTTTTTGTAGAAGTCTTACTTTTTATACTCACTTTTTTTAAGCTATCGTTTTTATACGCGGTGTATAATACATATTCGTTAATTTTGATCGCATTTTTTTGTGTTAGAAGTGCGTGTTATATGCCGGTTTTAAGAAACTCAATGCTTTATGCAAAAACTTTTTACTAACTTTTGCATTATCCGTAACGTAAAATGTGTTTATTTTTGCATATATAGTTTTGCTACGAAAAATACTCGTAAAAACAAAAAACGATAAAAAAAAAATTTCTACAAGCTATCGTTAAGATAATGCTACCTCTGAAAGGGTACAAATTCCAATGTTTGTATCCAATCTTAAATTAATAAAAAAAAAACCTTCAGTGTCAATATATTAATAACTACTTCCCCCTTCAAATACTGTACTAATCTTTTCTCGAAACTTAGTATAAAAATAATGAAACATTTTATTCAATGTTGGTATATCAACCGCAAAACGAAGCAGAAGTAAAAGTTTTCTTCAACTTCCGGCAGTACCCACTAGAATATAAATAACATCATCATAAAACAGCGGATGCAAGTTCTTAAAAAAGATACTTCCCTTCATCCATTCTTCCTAAATTGACCCAAAAAAGTGTAAAACCAGGTGCGCTGATGGTTCTTAATTACATAGGAAATGAGAAGCGCGTAAAAACGTTCCAAACAATTAATTCTAAATGAGTTCTAGTTACGGGAAGTTTTAGTCTTTGTTTTTTCGTGCTTCACTTAAGGTTATGGCTAATTTTTCGGGTTCCATTTAACCTTAAGGGTTATGGTATTGGTAAGAAACTACGTTAAAGGAGGAATGAGTTTACTTTTTATTAGTTCTAAAACAGAGAATCATTTTTTTTAGAAAAATATTCGATGTTACTAGTTTTTTGGTTACTGTTATAGCATTTGAAATGGTATTTTTTTTTTGTTGACATTACCAGAACTGATTGTTTTGTTTGGTAATACTGTATAAAATTAATTCATTGATCATTTTCTTATTAGCACATAGAATAATTTTCTCTTACACACACACATACACACACACAGATTGTGTATACAATAATGTTAAATTTTCTCATTATGTGTTTTTTTAAATATGTTAAGTTGTATGTATTATTTAAGCTCTATGTTAAATTATCAAATGATACAAATCATACGATTTCATTTTTTCAAGGACAGCCTTTTAAATAATTTTTTTCCAATGAGCTGCATATATTAGTAACTAAGCCTTTGCTGACACGGCAAGTCCCCAAGAGTGGAAGTCATTTCATTTCTGACCCCATCTAGTGGCGGCTTCCTCTACCAAACTGTGACGTTTGAGTTGAATGCAATTCACACTCTTAT
Organism: Trichonephila inaurata madagascariensis; assembly: GCA_019973955.1. NCBI lineage: Eukaryota > Metazoa > Arthropoda > Arachnida > Araneae > Nephilidae > Trichonephila > Trichonephila inaurata. The sequence continues at coordinate 41,834 of BMAV01018640.1, read as the reverse complement.
TGGATGCTAAATATTGCCCCCATTTAATTTTGTAGAGCGTACCAGAGCCAAATGGATACTCAAGGGATCTTTTACATGCCACATATTCATATGGCACGCATATCTAAGATTTTAGCAACAGGAAATCTATTGACTCCAGTTGGGGTCGTACCTCCAAACTTAAGCTTACGAAGCGGGCACGCTACCTCTATGCCACCGGTGCCCAAAATGATTGATTGATTGATTGAATATTAACGTCGCACTGTTCAGCTACACGAGGGCTTTTGGCGACGGACCACGTAATTTTGAACCATGGTCAAGTGACGTGGACGACACCTGAGCTGGCACCCCCCTCTCCTAACTACCACACCACACCAACGGGAAGACGTTTCAGCTCTCGACAGATTTAACGCGCATCGCTGCCCTACACGGCGGGTCTTTAGTGGTACTGGGCTCGAACTCGTGACAAGGCAAGCCACGATCCGATACCTATACCACTCGGCTACCGCGGCCACGCCCAAAATGCGAAAAAACGTATTCAGTATCAATATGTATCCAGCATTAAAGGTAACATGTTTAGTATTATGAACTGTAGAGTTAAATACGTTTTGAGGTGAGGCCTTTTTGTTTAATATCCCTTCCTTCCTCGGTATCTCGACAGCCCAGGATGGGCATTGGACTTCTCAAGAAGCCTTTTCCAGGCCAGCCTTCTTCCTGCTAGTGTTCTCCAACTCTTAGTTCTCAAAACTGCGAGATCTTTTTCTAAGTCATCAATCCATGTAAGATTAGGCTTTTCCCTTCTTCGTGTGCCAAATGGTTGCTTGTTTAATATTATTGAACAGAAAAGTATCAATTTTTTCAAAAAATACGAGCTATGTTCCGAAAGTAAGTTTGTCACAACCCTGCTGTTGCGTGTGTAGTTTGGGACTCCGAATGAACAGGCATAGTAATAAAAATAATTTTTATTTCAATTCAATCAATTTATGGTCAGTCAAGGAAACAAGGGAGCAATTCAACCTAGATCTTTATCTTAATCTCTTAAGAGAAATAATTTAACACTTATTTGAGTTTAATCCAATAGATGAGTACTCGCGTGATATCTCCTGGGTTGGTTATATTTCAATCTAAAACTTTTCACAAACAAAAACTCACTTAGATAAAAGCGTAATGAGTATAGATATAACACGTCCATTTCCAGAATTTAAATAGTACTCAAATTATGACATAAAAACAAGTTCCCCCCCCCCCCCCGGAAGGCGGTTTTAAAGTCAAACAACAGTTGGAGAAGCATTTCCCCAAGAAGATTAATTAAAAAAACTCGTAAAAGTGGAAAGAGTTTTAATGTAGTACATTTTCATTAAAGTGTTTTGGTGCCCATATTTTACCCTAGTCATACTATGTGATGAAAACCCCAGCTAAGCGTGCTGGGTATGGCCGATAATTGTATATTTTTATAGAGGTAAATTAAAACATTTCCCTATATAATTAAAAATTATTTAACATTTTTTTTCTTTAATAAATATTTAAGGAATTGTTTGAAACTTTAACTGGATTCTTCCCAGACACGATAGTGGCCGCGGTAGCAGAGTGGTTAAGGTATGGGATCATGGATGGCCTTGTTACGAGTTCGCACCCAGTACCACTAAAGATCCGCCGTGTAGGGGAGTAATGCACGTTAAATATGTTGAGAGCTCAAACGTCCTTCAGTTGGTGTGGTGTGGTAATTAAGAGAGGTGGGGTGCCAGCTCAGGTGTCATCCAAGTCACTTGACCATAGTTCAAAATTACGTGGTCCGTCGCCAAAATCCCTCGTGTAGCTGAACAGTGCGACGTTAATATTCACTCACCCAGACACGATAATCTGAACTAACGAAAATATTTCTCATGCAAACACAGCACATACAAAAAAAATCTGTTTTTCCCATTTGTCATAAATTTAAAGGATGTTGGCTTTTTCCGTTTTCTTCCTCATTCGTGTCCCGTTTCCTTTCAAATCTGATTCAAAGTCTGGAAAAACTTAAGATTGATGGTGTTCTTGATATAAAAAATTGATACCTAGCACACACAATCTGTGTGTGAAGACAATAATCTTGTGACTTATCTTGATTTCTAAAAAAGGGAAAAGGAGAATCTTTGATAATTTCTTGAATTTTTCATGTCATAGAACGGAAAATGTTTAAAACAGATGTTTTTCTGTTTCATACACGATATATCTTCTTGAAGGAGGAAAACTTAGAGTACTAGTACAATATTAGATGGATTTAAAATACACTTACTTTCTCATATAAAATACTTTAGAAAAGCAGGAACTCCAAAATTTACCATCACTACTATGCATAATAGAACTACTACTACTTTTAAAAGAATCCTAACTTGTTAGCGAAGGAGTAGAAAGAGAGTTTTTTCCCCTCCCCCCCCCAAAAAAAAGAGGCGTGAGGGGGGTAAAAATGCAAATAAATATTTGAATTATTATGAACAGAAATTATATTCATAATAATTCAAATATTTATTTATTGTTTTAACTGTTAGTAATTTTATGTTTAAATCAAAATATTCGGGAAGTAATTCTTTTGTTTCGACGGATTCTAACCGGTATTTCTTGCAGCATTTTTTTATAATGATTTTATTAATTTATATAAGTGTAGACTTTAAAAGATTAAGTTAAATGTGCTAATTTCCGAGTTGGATTCAATATAGTCTCACCATTAGTATAACATCAATTTATATTAACTTAAGTTAGGTTACACAAAGACAACACATATAGTTAACAAAAATAATGGGCAATGAACATGGACGGCTTTTCATAGCGACCACCACCTGAGCTCTACTGAAGATGTGTGGTTACTAGAGAGCCCTTCTGCTGCTTGGGACAGTCAGTTACAGTAACTATAAAAAGAGAAGTAAGTAGAATATGTTCTTTATTATATTCTGAACTCGTTTTCTTTACTTATTACTTTTGAAAAACGGGAATTTTTAGAACAAACAATACAAATTTTAATATTTGAAACCTCCAACACTGCAGCTAAAGCAATAGTGGAGGCTAACGTCTGAGACAATAGGTGTTAAAAAAGTGTTTAGAAGCACAAACAATGAATAGAAAATATTTTTTTAAAATTTTAATACGATTGAAAAGTGTAATAAAAAAATAAAAGGTTCCTTATCAAGTATATTGTATGTTTTTTAGCATTTTACAATTGCATGACATTCGTTCATTATTAGCAAAGTTATCATAACTTGAAAGTACATTATCCATATCTTATTTTGCACTGAAAGCTGAAGAGAAAAACTTTTCTCTTTATACTGTCTATAGTGTCACACCCCTTGCTTGCGCTACTTCCACCTGCGTTCTAATAGATAGAATATAACTAGTAATAACTAATTTTCACCAGAATAACTTTTGATGCGTAAGCGATATGTTCTTATGTTTTTACTTAACTTAACTCAGTGGCGCGATATCCCATGAGGGACAAGATCTACTGTGCCCGCCTCAGTATACGTGACCTTAGGCCCTGAGGTGCATGAGCAGATTTCCCGATCTGGTGGTCAGTCTGAAGCTAGACCCCCAGTGTTTAAGTACCCAAGCAAGCTTAGTACTCATTTTATCGACCCATTGAAGGGATGAAAGATTGAATCAACCTTTCCCAGCCCGAGGTCTGAACCTCGGGCCTGTGGTGTAGAAGCTAGATGCACTAACCACTTAGCCACTGGGCTTGCGTTCTTATGTTTTACTGCTTCGAAATATACACTTAAGATTTTACAGGGGATAAGAATAATCTCTCTCTCTCTTCTCTCTCTCTCTCTGACATACACACACAAATTTAAATTCAAATATGACACAGCTGTTCGAATTACAGGCCGAAAGGCCATTTGTAAACATTGTATACAGCTTCTTACTTTCATAAAGCATTGTATTAAGTACCTGGCCTGATTTAAAGAACCTTTGAATCGTATTTTTTTCCAAAGATGAAGTTATTTTAGTGTAAATATGAAGGAAATGAACCTATTTATAATGATATTTGTCTTTCATATTGACATGTGTTAAATTTCACTAAAATTATGCTTAAAGTATTCTTTTTAAATATTGATCCTGTTTACAGACAAAACATTAGTAATATTTCATCATTTTTAACATCCATACAGAAACTCATTCTTTCCAATCCAATATTCGAAGGTAACCTAGTGGTTATGTTAATGAACTCGTAGCCGATGTGTCGCGGGTTCCAGTCCTGATGCCACCGATTGATTGATTGAATATTAACGTCGCACTATTCAGCTATACGAGGGCTTTTGGCGACGGACCACGTAATTTTGAACCATGGTCCCCTCTCCTAACTACCACACCACACCAACCCTGATGCCACCGAAGACCCACTGTATAGTGGAAACTGATGCATAATAAATCTGTCGAAGCTCAGTGTCTTCTTATAGATGTGGTGTGGTGTAATAGTTAGAAAAGGTAGGGGCCTACTCAGGTACCGTCCTCGTCATTTGACCGAGGTTCAAAAGGATGAAGTCCATCGCCAATTACCTTCATGTTGTTTTATAAGTGTGACGTTAATAACTCCCTCGATACTCCCTTTGACAACAATTTTAATCATTGTAACAAATATAAAATATTTGTATTTCTTATTCTGTTTATAACTATTATGTACATTCCGCAACATTTTCCTCATTTGAACCGTTTTATTGAATATTTATGTTAACTCAAACTGAGTGGTGCAACAGCCCAGGGCCAGGGCCTACTGAGCCCATCTCAGTATACATGATCATTGGGCGCTGAGGTGTACGAGTAGATGTCCCGATCAAATGATCAGTCTGAAGCGAAATCCCCAGTGTTTAAGTCCCCAAGCAAGCTTGGTACTTATATATCTACCCACTGCAGTAGGGATAAAATGCTGTGTTGACCTTGACAAGCCCAAGAATAGAACCTGGACTTGGGGTGTGGAAGCGCGATACGCTACCACTCGACAAATGGGCCATCTACATTTATGCTAAAAAAATGTTAAAAGCAGTTAGCAATAACGCTTATTTTAAGGACTACTCATTTCTGTAATGTGGTCATGATAGCCTAGTGGTCAGGGTAACGGACTCGTGGCTAGTGCGTCATGAGTTCGAGCCTGGTACAGCTGAAGACCAGCCTTGCAGAGAAGGCCAATGTGCGTTAAATACGTCGAGACTCAAACGTCCTTCCATTGATCTGGTGTGGAAATCAGGAGAGGGATGCCAACTGAGGTGTAGTCCTCGTCACTTGACCGTGGCTAAAATAACGAGGTCCGTCTTCAAAGGCCCTCGAGTAGCTGAATAGTGTGACGTTAATAATCATTCACTCACTCATCCCTGTAAAATTCAAAATATAATCGTTTAGAATTAAAGTAAAAAAGTGTATGGGGCTTATGAAATGTATTCAATATGGTATGCATTGTGCATTTATTATCAATATACGATTTTGGAAATCTCAACTTCTACTCGTACTCATAAAATTCCTTTTATATATTTTCGAAATATAATAATGGTTTAAAATGGGGAAAACATTAAAAAAAAGAATTTTTAGAATTTAGTGGTAGAGCTACCAAAATAGAATTTACGACGAGGTAACCTGAAGCAAAAAAAAAAAAATTCTTATGATAACAGAAATTGGAAATCGCTATAAAGCATATAAAAATCAGCAACCGCAATTAATCAGAGTACCATGCAGTAGTATGGAACGTTATCGATAAATTAATCTTCATTTTTATAACTCTGGTTTAAACTTTCATACTGCGCGTCTGCACTAATAAAAGCTGTTGCCATAACTTAAGTTCAGGACAGAAAAACTCTGCCATCTTTTTCGGTACATTACCTTCACAAATATTGCTCAGGTTGCCATTAGAAACAAATTCGGAATCCGGCAGCAGAAAAGAAATTTGAAATTCCGCGACCAAAACGGTGGAACGAAAATCCATTTGCGAATCAAATGATATGTGACATAGATTACGGTGTTTTCCAAGATGGAAAAATTCTTTCGGGGAGGGAAGGGAGTCAGGAAAATTTCAGAGCAAGATATCTCAAATATTTAACTGCTTCGGGCGAAGAATCCAAACAGTTGAAAATGGAAAGAATTCTAATAATTTTCTCTCTCTCTCTCTTTCTGTCTCGCATTTGTAGTTTGATATTTTACTAAACACTGCGTGCCATATTTTCGGCGATACATTAAAAGGAAGCAAAATGTATCACGATATCAGATGTAATATTCCAAAATGGTTACATTGCATTGTCATTCTTATCTGCTTGCGTTTGATTTATTTTTGTCTTATTGTACGCAAAACATGATGTCGACATGTATATATAGCCTTGTCTTCATATCTATTTCATTCTAAAAGTGATATGACTGTAGAATAGAAAGCAATTGGTATATATTTTTTCTATCTTTCTCTATAACCGAATAAAACTAATTCTGTGTGGAAAGCGTATCATATATAATGAATATCGTTCAAGCCGAATTTGGATGTATAAAATCGAGTAGTATGAAGAGACTAATGTTAAAATAGCTCATTGATTCGAAACGAATGAAAAGTAAATATGAATTTCAAAATATAATTAAAAATTGTTCTGTTATATATTAATCTACATATTCTTAAAGCAAAAGGTTATTAATTTACTATCAAAAATGTTTTAAAAGTAACAATAAAAGTATTTTCTTTTCGAAATAATACATTCTTATCCAATATTTTGATTTATTTTTTTTTATTTTTCCCATCACATATATCTATATATATTTGGACTTTGGTGGTAGGTAAGATGGATTGGAGAATGACATTTATTATCTATAATGCGTGTTCAGAATGTTGTTGCTTTTAGTTAAAACAATGTTCCACATCTCATAAAATAGTAAATGAACTTTAATGTTGCTTGTTGCTAGATAAAATTTATGATATACATTGCAACACGACGATCTACAGAAAAGTAAATAATATGGAATGATAATAAGTGTTGCCAAACGACAACAAAGAAATTAAGAGTTAAATTAGTTCTCTTCGGTTGATGCAGCCGCAATGAACTTTAATGCTGCTTGTTACTAGATAAAGCAAATGAGATACATTATAACACGATATTCTACAGAAAGGTAAACAAAATAGAATGATAATAAGTGTTGCCAAACGGCAACAAAGAAATTAAGAGTTAAATTAGTTCTCTTCAGTTCATGCACAGCCACATATTTTTTTTTATTTTGAGTTTCCATAATTCTTCATGGATGAGGATCGATATTATTCTATCAGAATGTTCATAAACGAAAGATCTGCATACGATAAAATTATTTTAGGTTTGAAAAACTCAAAAATGATATAAATAATTGCTGTAAGATAATTAAAATAATTTATTATTATTATCTGTAAATTCTGCTTAAATAACCAAATAAACGACCATGCCGCACCTGCAATAATTGCATATTGTACTTTTTAAGTATCTTATGGATAATTCTTCTCGTACGTATTCTGTGTTTAATATAAAAAAATGTGTTGTTCAATTAAAATGACATAATTACCCTACCCCAGGGGTGGGCAGACTTTCCCAGGGTACGGGCTACATTTAATTTTTTCAAGGTGTTGTGGTCCACACAGTGGTGTAGATGTAGTGAGCTAAAATGTCTACAATGCTGTTGGACCTCCATTTTACAAACCTGTATCTTGCAAATTTCTCCATTTGGCGCAAACTTTTTCCTTTAACTAAGAAAATTTTACGATTTTCTTCGAAAATAACCTCCAAATAGCGAGTGTAATGTCCATTTAACGAAATTTGTAATTCGATTTTTCTCCTCCGTATTTTAAAAATATTTCTTGACCTTCGTATGATGAAATGGTTATTAGGTTTTAATGAAGGTGGTCACCTCAAAATGACTTGGTAGTCCTTCGGTTGATCACGATCTACTTAATGCTCACACCTGTCCTAGCATCTTTACTCGAATCCGAGTAGAGTGGCTGATGCAAATTATTTCTATCTAGTCTTCTCCCCTTGGTGTGGTATGGAGTTTTGATGAGGGAGGTGCTAGCTTTTTTGGGGTATTATCCTCGTTTCTTGACCGTGGCTCAAAATCACGAGGTCGGTCGCCAATAACTTACTTTTTTCTAGAGTAAGAATTGTCAGCCAATATGCTCCTTGAAAGTACAGTGGCGTCTTCTTCTACGAGTCACAAACAATAAAGGGCAAGACTAAAAGTCCTTAACGAGTGGCCCAAATAGAGATTCCTTTCGTCTCAGTCGTCTAAGGCATGTACGGCGTGGCTGCTGACATGTAAGTCGGTGATTCAAATGAACATCCCATCCAAGGTCAACAGCTTGTTGCCGAAAAAGTAACTGTGTGAGTATACCTTTTCTAATTACACATTGCAAAGAAGGTTTTTAAGAAATATCAATCCTGCGTAACCTAAATTCTAAACTAAAATATAACCCTTTATCTGCAGCATTATGATTTACTGCAATTTTATTCATGCAATATTTTTTTTTTATTCACTACATTGAAAATTAAGAGATATACATAAAAAAAAAATACTCAACTTTAGGAAATTTAACCCGTTAGCTCTAATTAATTAATTATAGATAATCAACTGTAAAATTAATTATATACACAGTTCATTTAAAATAAATAGTCAAATCGGTTTCTAAGGTCTTTATATTTACATACAAAAAAATAAGACAATTACCTTTTGACATTAACTATTTTTTCGGAATAAAAATGACAATCTTTACAATGTGTTGAAAACGTCGTCAGCTGGAAACGCAATTTCTGATATAAAACTATTCGCCTACCCCGCTGAAATACTCATCATAGAGAACCCGTGCTGCTATATATCTTGGAAGAGAGGATAGGATATAAAAATATTTTCCTGCTATGTATTGTCAGAATAATCGTAAAAATGTTTTTTTTTTACGTAATTTTAAAGTGAGTGGTACTTATAAACACCGTTGGCAGATGAAGGGTTAAACAACGATATTTCAATAATTTTATTTCTTTATAATTGTTATTTAGTAAATTGTTCAGTTTTAAATAAAATCTCCCTTTGTCTTTTTCTTTCATCTATCAAATTCGGCTTCATTACTAATAGAAATTTAGAATAAATGAAAAAAATGTTTTATTCTAAAGGGAGAAAGTAAATCCACATTCAACGGGGTAACCAACATTTCCTAAGTCTGAGACTGAACAACACATGTTAGGCACCAACGTTCAATGTGTTTAGCCAGTATTGCTTGGCTGGGAAGAGAAATAGAAATTAATAATGGAAAAGAGAAACAAGAACATAAACTAACTAAAATCATTACACAGAAATATTAAGATACATACACACTGAAAAGGGGCTGAAGTATGTAGATTCATTTTTCCTTGGTATATTCCATTTGATATTTGTCATTGTTAGTAAGTAACTACAGTAAGTAATTAAAAATTTAAACTTAAATTTTATATTTAACATTAAATGTAAATAAATGGAAAATTTTAAAATAAAAATTAAATAAATTTATTTAAAGTATGTTTTTAATTTAAAGTATATTTACAGTATGTGTACGATCTCAAAAGGGGACATGGTACGATTTAAACAAAAAATTTTAATTTAAGGATTTTCAAAATTTTTTTGGTTGTCTCCTATGTGTGTATACTATGTAAAACAGATTTTGTGCTCAAAATTTCATAAAAAGTTAGCCATTTAATTTTTTAAAGAAAAAACTTAAAATTTGTGAAGTGATTTTAAAATGCTACTCCTCCTACAAAAGTTTACGTACACGCATGCAATTTGATTTACAAGTACATCCAACTATGTATAACAAAAGTTGGTATGGGTTTTGCGATAACACGATTGGTACTTGTACAATACTTCTTTTTTTTTAATCCTTATTGAAAATTTCTTAAGAAATTTGCATATTCTAACTTCAATTATTTTTTAAAAAATAAGTATTGCTTTGATTCAAAAATGCATACCAACTTTTGTTACATGTACTATTAACAATAAGTAAAAAAAATCAAAGCATTAGGCACAATAGAAAAAAAGCCTTAGCATTTTAAATGAAGATATAAACTAGTTATTTTACCTTTAAAGTTTTGATTTTCCATAGGAATTTGAATAGAAATGAATGTAAAAGCTGTCATAATTCTCTGCGTTTTTTCAGAAACACCATTTTTATCTGTTATTCTTGATGTTTAAAACATTTCACTCAGATATTTTATATATGTATTTGAGATAAAATTTTCTAAAAATAACAAATGTTTTGAAAATTTCATTGTATTTTGAATTTCAAAAAATCCGATTTTGCATAAAATCTCAGAAATTTTCGCGAAAAAGGTGGACTTTTATCTTTAACAGGCTCGCAAAGTATTTTAATTTGATTTTCACTTAACTTTTTTGAAACGTGTGTGTGTGTGTGTGTGTG
>BMAV01018640.1:0-19803 GCA_019973955.1 Trichonephila inaurata madagascariensis | reverse complement strand
CCAAATTTTGTCAAAGGCTTTGGCTATGTCCACAAATAGCATACCTGTGGCCTGATGGTTTTGGAAGCCTGTGTGAACCAATTCAGTGACTCTGAGTAACTGGGTTACTGTAGAGCTTTTAGTTACAAAGCCATGCTGTTCTAGAATAAAAATATTCCTGGCTAAGCAGTGTTGGTTCAGGCGGTTCAAAATCACGAATTCGTATGCTTTACTCAAACTACTGAGTAGTGAGATTGGACGATAATTTTGAGGCTTAGAATCATCAGAATTGGGTTTCAGAATGGGGATTACCACGGCCATCCTCCAACGTTTAGGGAAGTAGCAATTTTCCAAAAGCATGTTGAACAGCAAAGCAATGAAAATGATAAATTTAGTGGGAAGATTTTTAAGGATACGATTTGTGATGAGATCAATACCAGGAGATTTGTTTGGTTTGAGATTTTTAATGAATTCCTGTATTTCAGAGGGAGATGTTTTTTCCAGATCCATACAGGTAGGGGAGTCAAGGAACTTTTAAACCTTCCTTTGTATATGTGCAGAGAAACTCTAGGATTTTCTACATCTGTATTTGGTTCAAATTGTTTTTGAAGGCTGTTCGCAATTACCTCGGCCTTTTCAATCGGGGCAACTGCGATACTACCGAGAGCGCCCTTTAGGGGGGGAATGTGATGAAAAGGCTTTTTAGAAGGGAGGTACGCCTCCAAAGAGTGCCTGTTTCGGGAGATAACTCCTCAATTGTTTTCTCCCATCTTGCATGGGAGAGGTGTCTGATATCACTGGCTATCTCGTTGCTGATAGTACGGAGTTCACTTTTAAGAGCAAGGTCTCTAGATCTTTGTCAAAATCTCCGTACCCTATTTCTGTGGCGAATTTTGGAGCGAATATCTGGAGGTAATTTAATAGGTGCGGTTTTAAATTTGGGTTTTGAAGCAGCCACAAGTGCTTCGGAGATATTTTCTCCAAGCCGACCAATTGCAACATCGAGATGCTCATTGCTGGGAGACTCCGGAACGGGGAGTGGCTTATTTTTAAGAAGGAATCGAAAGTTCTCCCAATTGGTGAAGAGTTGCTCTGGAATTTTCATGGTAGTAGAGTTAGTGTATAGAGTTAAAATGACCGGTAGATGATCTGAACAAAGATCATCTATAACTCTAATGTCATAATTAAAAGGGATATTTTTAAAAACAGCCAGGTCGATAATTGAGTCACGTGCTCCCGGCCGAGAACGTGAATTAATATGCGACGGAGTGTAAGGTGCAACAATCCTTGCATTAGGATAATTTTGAATAATTTTTTTAAGACGAAAGCCAAAATTGTTCGACCTGGTGTTATTCCACGTTTTGTGAGCAGCGTTAAGGTCTCCAGCAATGATTAAGTTATTACCTGAATTTAGAATTTTAAGAAAATCCTTTTCGGGGAATTTTCTCTTTATTTCCGCACAAAAACGAGCATAAGCAGAAACTACTCGGAGGGGAGGGAAATTATTAATTTTAATTTCGATAGCAGTAGCATCCATATACTGTATTCCCGATAAAGGGGCTCTGCTTTGAACGAAATTACTTTTACTGTATATAGCGGTACCTCCTGCAGTAAGAATTCTAGGAAAAATTACACGATCATCTTTATAAAGATGATAATTTGCAATCAGGGGGTCCTGACCAGGTTCTAGTTTGGTTTCTTGGACCAGAAACAAATCAAGATTTTGCTCCAAAACGAAATCTCTGACTTCATGAATTTTGGAGCGCAGACCGTTTGCGTTCCAAAATCCAATTGAGATTGATTGCACGATTGAAAGTTAGGCCGAATTGTGGGCAACATAATTACGCCCTTTTTTTAACGCGACATATGCCTGAAAAATTTCACAGGCCTTATCGTCAGGATGAAAAAGGTTTCGGAGTGCTGGAAGGGCTGCTCGGAAAGCCCGGGCCAACAGTTCCTCATCGACTCCTTCATCATTAGCAATCTGAATTACATTTGTGAAAATGGTTGAAAAATTGGAATTTGGGGTATTAACATGACTAATCTCCCTGATCTGTCTAGAAACAACTTTGGAATACGAGACAGAGGGAATGACAGCGCGGTAGTTTGATTGAGGCTGCTGGATCTTGGATTGAGCATGCATGGGACAACTTTTTAAGTTTAGGTCATTACGAGTGCCAAAAGTTCTCTCTTGAATTTTATTTTTTGGCAAGTTATTAGGGTTATTTCCCTTAGAATGTTGATTTTTATTTTGATTGCCCTTTTGAGGCGCTTTTTTATTATTTTTAGTCTTCGGAAAACGGGGGCATTGGCGCCAATTCGCCGCATGTTCCCCACCGCAGTTGGCACAAGTTAGTGGGTCTTCAAATGCACGATTACAGTTTATAGCCTCGCGAGGCCCTGCGCATTTAAGGCATTTAATTGGGAGACGGCAGACTTCCGAAGAATGGAAAAAACCCTGGCATCTCCAGCATTGATTGGGTCTTTTGCTGCGACTATTGTCATAGCGCTCAAAGGAAATTTGTGTGCCAAACATTTCAGTAAACTGAAAGATACTGTCAGATTTGGCATCATTTACAAGTTGTAAGTAAATTAGGGGCACGGGGGCTTTGGTTTTAAATTTTTGTAATCGGGAGATTTTATGGATCTGAAATCCCCTTCTCTCTCGATTTCAACACCTATTTCTTCTACTTTAGTGGAAGTAGGAAGACCACGGATTAATAATTTAAGGGGGCGATCAGATTTAAGCATAAATGATTTATACTTAACTCCTTCATGTCGAAGGAATTGAGCAAGTTTACGATATTCGTCATCACTTTGGACAGTAATGCGAAGAAATTTAACAGTTAGTTTACTTATTAGAGTAGGGGCTAATTGCCTAGCTATGGAAATTAAAGTGCACCAATTGTCAGGAGGGTTGACAAAAATTGGTGGAATTCGGTTTTTGGGGATGCCAACAGCCGTGGGGTTGCTTTTACCAGCATCCTCGTCCTCAATCTCAGAATCACTCGATTCAGCAGGTGGAGGTGGGGATTGAGTGGGGTTAGAAGTTTGGGAGGTGGTAGGAGGCAAGGAAGGGTTTTTTACCGATTTTCTTTGCGGTATGTCTTTTGTCTGGGGTTTGAAACCCATCATCATCAATCAGTCTCTTTCTGTCGGATTTCAGTCTTAAATTTTTTAAAGTTCTCTTGTTGGGAGAGTTCAGTGTGGTGTCAGATGGAACAGTCTCTTTTGGAGTAGAGTCCATAGGAGTTAGATGGGCGCGTTGCTCTTCCACTTTCTTGATGAGGGCGTCCAGGGCCTCGATAGATGTGGGGAGCCGGAACAGCGGTAGGTTCATCCTTTCCTTGGCGGCAAGAAGGGTGGTGTGAATGTTTCCCAATTCTTCACTAGTGGCGGCATACTCGTCGCTAGTTGCTGGTACAATAGACAGTTTCCTTGCCCAGATGGCGTAAGAGTCTCTGAGATTTATCAGTTCTCTTACTGATTGTTGATTAGCATAGATGAATTCGTTAGTAATCACGAATCTGAAAGGCGAAGATGGTATTTGGACATTATTGATAATTCCATTTTGAATCAAATCCATGTCATTAGTGGTAGCCATAATTCGGTCCAGGTCAAAAGGATTGGAAGCAGAGTCAAAAATAACCTACGTGCACAAGCTGTGCATTCGCAGGCAAGAGAAGGAAATGAGCTCAGAAACTAACGTCTGTTCTCGACGGAGTCTGGAGCTAGAATCCCGGCGAAGAGGTAAGCGAAGGCTACGGTAAGAAGAAAAGCAGAATTTCCGATGCTGAAAAGCTCGAGAAAATCGACCTCTCTCCTTGAAGGCGAAAGCTCGAATGTCTCGTAATCTCGAGTACTGATGCCGCTGAATATTCCTGTGCAGAGGGGTTGACTCACGTTAAATCTGTCATGGTTCAAAGTTCTAACATTGGCGTGATGATTGCCAACTCAGGTGTCATCGTCGTCACATGATCGAGGTTCACAATGACGACATCCCCTTTTCTTTTTGATTTAGAATACAACATTAATAAAATAAAATCAATTCTGACCCATTCCGGGTATTTCAGTTCAAAACGGAGTTGTGGTCACTGTGTTTTAAGACATTTAATGAGTTCAATGTCTGAAGTGGGGATATTTGTAGGATGGCAAAATTTTTTATGGAATTGGTAATGATGCTGTATGGAGAAAGTGTACAGCCATAAGGGGGAGTGTAGTTATAATATGGCAATCAACTTGCTCTGTCTCGAATCCACGAGGAATGTTTAACACGAAAACAAATCGATGCGACATGGAATGGTCGCTTAGGGCAATGTTTCCAAACCTTTTAATCGTCGGGGATCGGTCAACGTATGATCATTTTACCACGACATGCTGAGGGGGGCATTGATTGTTGATTTAATTTAATTATATTTAAACATACCTTTAGAATAAAATAGACACGCCAAAAAATAAATATAAGGGGATTTAATGTGAAATATAAAGTGATTTCCATAAAATGTCGCACCAACCTGGAATAAATACACCCCAGCGAGTGAATATTAACGCCGTAATATTCAGCTACACGAGTGCTTTTAGCAACGGACCTCATCACATTTTGAACCATGATCAAGTGACGAGGATAACATCTGAGCTGGTTCCCCTTCACCAATAGGAAGCTTCCTCTGCACGACGGATCTACAGCGGTACAAGGTTCGAATCCACGACACGCTGGCCATGAATACACCACAGTAAACAAAACGGAAATAATTTATTGTTCCTTAAGTGGCTAGAGATGTTATTTGATCCACGGCTTGGGAGATCTTCGTTAATTTTTTTATTGCATCTGAAGTTGATTGGGAAATCGTAAAAAATAGATTCTTTTTCATTGCATGGAAGAAGTTTCTGATGAGCATGTGATTTTTTAATTAGGAGTAAGAATGAATGCTATTGTTAATTATTAGAGCCATATCTTATCCATGGTTTGTAGTATGGTATAGCTATTTTTTTTATACTTCACAATTTTTTAAAACTGTGCAATACAGTAGAACATCTTTTATCCGAATCAGTTGGGACCGGACACCGTTCGGATACGCGATTGTTCGGATAACCGAAAACCGAATGCGATCTACGCAGTATATGAAACCGGACACTATACGAATGTGGAAAATCATCACATGCGGGAAACGTGCTTGAAGAAAAAGCAAAATAGGTGCAATATGTCGCAATTTTACCTTTATTGTGAAAAATAATCATTTATTTTTAGCTGTACCATTGTACACCTTCATTTTTCGCTGCAAGGTCTCTGACTCTCTTGAGCCGCAGTAGTTGAGTAGGACATTGTTGTTCGTACTACTCCATAGCTGTCTCTAACACAGGAAATGCGTTGTTGTTATTGTTCTTGCACCGAAGTCAGAATCTTTATCATTCTGCATCGCATGCCATCCAGGTGTTTCTACATCTTCATCGCATTCTTGAAATCCTGGGATGGATTGGACAAAGTCGGTATTCTCCTCCCTGTGGTGCATTCATGCATTTTCATATACAGTGCATGTAGTTGACAAAAAGAAATTGGTCCGGTTATTTGACGCTCCGGATGATAAAAGTTTGGATAAACGACGTTCTACGGTACTAAAAATTTTAGGTATTTCCAAATCCCCTTGTATGTGGGTCACTCTATTAGTATTGACTATCGGATCATAATATTGTATTTGTACGAATATTTGGCTTAAATTTACGAATTAAAGAAGATTATATTTGATAATTAGAGGATTCACAGTTTCATTTCTAGCAAAATATATATTTGTTTGAAATCTAATCATTTGTTTCACCGTTTCCAATATCGATCCCGTCCCATGCGTGCAGCACGACTTCTGGGAAAAGGAATTCATAATGAAACGGAAAGTAATTTGTGTTGCCAAGACACACACACACACAGATATATTGAAGACTATACAAAATTCTGCAAGATGTATATTTAAATAATTTTAATATCAATAATAAAGACAAACTACTGAAATTTACGAAATGGTGCAAAAATACATCAAAGTAAATTGTGAAAATGATTTTGTTCCTTTTTCTGCTTTACATGATAACTCAATTTGAAAGAAGATTCATCGCACTCGTAAATGGTATAAAATCTGAAATTAAAAAAGAAAAGGAAGATCATTTTTAAATCATTTCAGAATTTATAGTCTGAGTGTAGAAATGGAGATTTCTGCGTTCCCAGAATGATATCAAACCTGTATAGACTGATTATTTTATTGTTTATTCATTATTTTAAAAGAGAACAAGGTTTATTGATGACGGACCTCTGAATATTGAATTTTGATGTAGGGACGAGGACAGCACCTGAGTTTGTTTACTCTCTAAATTTCCACACTAATCCAACTTCAGGACTTGTAGATGTAGGGAAGAAAATATGATTTTGTAGAAGGGAGGGTTGAGAAACTTATATAGGGAGATACTCTTTTATTAATTTATTACAATATCGTTTACCAATATGCCACAGTGATTGATAATGGTTTCAGTTTGACGTATGACAGTACATGACTTCACCCAACTGTACTTGTTGAGGATCAAAAGATTTGGAGCCAATGGAATGGTTAGCTCAATCTCCCGACCTGAATCCGATATTTTAGGCTACTTTGATAAAACACGTGGCTGTTTTAAGTCTTCCTGTAAGCTCGTTTCATAATTTGGAACGAGAACTACTCTCCATGTCTGATCTACACATCCTTTTGGGGTCCTACAACTTAATTGGCAGCATGGAAATTGGGTGCCTCCAATGCATTACAGCTAGAGGTAGACACATTTTTTGTCCTCAACACTTTTCCACACAAAACTGTGGTGTGCTGCTTTTTTCAAGGAATTGATTTATTTTTTATTAAGAAAGATTTTTATCTCGTAAAATACGTTTGAGTTAAATTTATGCAAATTCCTGGGTCGCATTCAATAAGAAACTGTTTCGAACACATTTCCTCCAAATTTCTTGTTTCTATGTTCATTCACTTTCAAATTAGACAAAAAAAAAAAAAAAAAAAAAAAAAAAAAAACGTTGTATCCTAACCATTGGTGGGAAGTGTTTTTATTTTACAGCTCTCATGAAGTTTTCTAACTCAAGGAGACATTTAATTGATTTTAATTTGTGTGTGTGTGATTGATAAGAATCAAAAAACGCATCGATGCCGAACTTAAAATGAATTTAAACTCGAAGCCAATAAAGAATTTGCTTACCGTGTTGGCATATAAAATCCTAAGTTCATCACAGCTTCATCTAAAATATTAAGTAAGGATGGAGAGCGATAAGTAATGCAAAGAAATCTAATATATTGAATCATATTATACATATGTTAGATTTTTACGTTTAATTTCAAGTTTATATTTTGGATTTTACTTCTACTGGAAACTAAACATAATAAATTTTGGCAAAAAAGTAAGCAGATGTACAACCTTATTTATGATTCATTATTTGAAAGAGAAGTTTCATTCGTACAATCTTATTTCAACGACAGTTTATAGGAGTATACATATATATATATATCTTTATATATAAAAATCTTCTGTGCGTGTGTATGTGACTGAACTCCTCCTAAACGGCTGGAGAGATTTTGATGACATTTTTTGTGGGGGTTCAAGTGGATTCGAGAATGGTTTAGATTCATAATTCGGTCCGATATAGCAATTAGTTAAAAAGATATTAATTAAAACCAGTTTTTGGCGCTAACTTTGATTTGTCTGTATTGTTTTAACACTATTATTGTTACAACAATGACAAAAGTTGGCGTCGAAAATCAGTTTTCAGCCAAAATGGAATTTCATGACGTTGCTCTATTGACTGTATTAATTAACTTTGCTTAAAAAATAAATTCTTGTAACATGTGATCAACTTGAAACATATTTTTAAAATCTCAATTTCTCCAATGTTTTAAATTTTTCTAATTTATAAATTCCTAAAAAAAGATAAAACTATCTTTCAAGCAGATTGGTACATTTTTTAACCTTTTCAACGCTGCCAAGTTAATTTGAAACAAAATATTGTAAGACTTCAAAAAAAAAAAAAAAAAAAAAAAATTTTAAATTTTTAATTTAAAATTTTTTTTTTGTGCTTTCTTTATACATAAAATATTTTTAAAGAAGATGTATCTTGTTCGTCTTGGGGAGCCGTAAAAATACAACGAAAAAAATTGGAAAAATCGCCAAATGCCAGTAATAGTTAATTATGGGAAAGCTACCTCAGAACACACGAGTTTGAGCGCTTATAGCTCATGTGCGGAAAAGCAACTTACGGAGAGTACGTAAGCAGATAAAAGATTTTTCCGTCAGATAAAGATATTTTCTTTTTGGAGGTTTTTTCTTTTATAATGCTTGTAAATAATGAATTTTCCAGTAATTTTCAAAATCTAATTTATTAGTTTGAATTTTAAGAAAGTACTATTCATTGTTTCATGTATAGAATAATTAATACGATCTTAGTTTTTAATAATACATCGTAACTGATAGTTTTCTTTTGGAGAAATAATTTACTGAAAAACCTTAAAATAAAGGAAAATGTTGCCATGTTTTTATTAAATAGTACTATTTCCTTTTAAATCTTTTTTTATACATGGAATGTCAGCAAATTTTTAGGCTTTCCCCCATAGTTCTTTTTCCGCAATTACATATATTTAATCGAAAAATCAAATTTCCAGATAAAAGCAGTCGTTTCATAGCTAACGGTAGACATTTTTTGATTGATTATTTAACGAAAATTGATATAAATTAATAATTTTTTTAAGAATTAAAGTTATATTGCGTTTTATTATTTATTACTAAATGGACTAAATTCATGTGACGTCATAGTCACATGATAACTGAGACACGTGTTTTCGGCCAATCAGTTCATAAATTAATGCGACGTCATATTTATATCTTAAATATAATCACGCGTTTCCAGCCAATTAGTTCATGTGCTTCACTGTTGCCAACTTTTGCTTTTTGCAGGAACTTTCTTTTAGAAAGTACATATTTGTCAACGATATAATAATGCACATAGTTAAACAAAATGCACTTAATTTAAAAGTATTCGTATAATGTAAGTATTTTTTTTTCAATTTTGAAGACTGTTTGAAGAATTTTAGCACGTGAACTCTTTACCCAATCATCAAATTTTAAATGTTACCTCAACTTTACAAGTTGAACAACTTAGTATGTCAATTTTTAATCAATGGGAAACACGTGATTGCCGTTATCATGTGACCATCATGAATTTAGTCCATTATTTATTTAATAATAAATTCGTACATTGTCTGTTTTCTTGAGGACAAAACTGGATTAGCTTTGTAAATTTTTAATCGGAAATAGAAATTTGAAAAAAGCCATACAATGCTTGGCTGAACGGAGGGAAAATAAATCTGGCTGTCAAAGAGAAGTGAAAGAAATTTCTGAAAAGGGGATTCAAATGACATAAATATAGAAATCACTCACATCGCTCAGTAACACACACACACAGAAATACTGGTGTCCAGAGAGAAAGAGAAAATTTCCATTGGGATAAAATTGTACCTATGGAAAAAACCCTTGCAATGTCGAGCTAAGTGGCGAGAAAACAGACCCGTCCGACAGGACAAAGATGTGGAAGAAACTTCGAAAAAGAGTATTTCAATGACATTAATACAGAAATCACAGAAGTGCTGACACTGAAAAGGAAGGGGAATCTTCTTAGGCATAAAGCTGTACACTTGAAGAAGCCCGTGCAACGCCAGGCCATCCAGCTAGTATATATATGTATATATATATATATATATATATATATATATATATATATATATATATATATATATATATATATATATATATATATGAATTCATTTTGCTTCATTAAAATTATATAGACTTTTTAAATCTCTTTTTGCATGATCCTCTAATTTTTGTTTCATAGCTACTTTTCACTCTTCAAAAGTATAATGTGTACAGTCACTCAAAAAAGTATTGGGACACACTACCAGTTCATAGATTTTTATCGTATTATTTTACTTAAACATACAAATGAAACCAAAAATAAGAAGCAAATGTTATTTTGGTAAATACAAATAATAATACTTTGAACAAAACTCATACATTAATGAAATTATGGTTAAAATTAATAAAAGAAATCGAGTTAAAAAACGTGCTCAAAAAAGTATTGGGACACTTCCCAATAAATGAAGAAAATCAATTCAAACTTAGAAATTAATATCTTTTTGGGCCACCCTTGCTTTTCATGACCTCTGGAAGTCTATTTGGCATGGATTGGATCACTTTTTTGCAAAACAATCTATCGATTTTGGTCCACTATTTGACCAAATATTTTCTTAAATCCTGCTTGTTAGAAATTTGGTGCTCATATAGTTTTTGCTGCAAATAATCCCACACATTTTCAATGGAAATTAGGTCTGGACTTTGTGCAGGAGTCTTAATAACAATAGGACAGTGGTAGAGGACTCATAACTTGCAAATATCTGCAGTATGTTTCGGATCATTATCTTGGTATAAATTAAAATGTCCTGAGATTCCCCGCTTGTGCTCACACTTTGCCTTAAATTTCGCTTGAGAATGTCAAGATAGACATTTTTATTCATTATACCATCAATAAAATGCATGTTCCCGACATCATAGCTTGCCATGCAGCCCCAGAGAATTTGGTTACCCCCTCTTTATTTGATAGTAGGCCGTAAATTTTTGACATGTATTGCTGTATTTGATTTCCGCCAAAACTTTTGCTTGCCATATGATCCTAAAATGTTATATTTGCTTTCATCAACAAAAATTACATTTTCCCAATATTCTGTTGGCTGCCTTACATACATTTTCTCAAATGTCAACCTAGCTTGTCTATTTGCTTTGCTGATGTAGGGCTTTCTTTGAGGTACTCTGCCATGATACTTATGTTTTCTTAAAACGTTTCTGACAGTCTCAGGATTTACCAATTTTCCGAACCAACTTTCACATTGCAAAGTCATTTTTACTGCACTAGTTCTTGGATTAATGCGTACTTGTCTCACAATCCACCTCTCTTCACGTTCATTAAATGTCTTTGGACGCCCTGATTTTTGCTTGTTTTCAACGCTATTTCTTTTCTTGAACCTGTCAATGATATTAAAAACAGGAGACTTAGCAATTTCAAGATTTTTCCTATACCACGAACTGATTTCCCTTGACTTATTATGGGATTTTGCTTACACACCAATATATCTTGGTTTCTTGCCATTTTTCTACGTTTCTTCACGTCACAGGGATATGGATCTGCAATAGATCCTCCATCCCCTATCTGATAAGTATTTAGGCTCTGACAAGTGGAAAACCTGAGTGAGAAAAACAAAGTTCACACACACACACTGAGTTTGGTAGAATGACGTCACAGTCTGGGGGTAGTAGTTTTCTGATTTCGGTGGGAAAAAAGTCCTGAGAATTTTAACAGTCAGCTGGGAGCTGTAGTGTAAACACCGTTATTAGTTGATAGCAACAAGTGAGAAAGCTCTCTAGTGGCTGCCCTGAAGTTGGGGAAATTGAAATAAGAGATTGCTTGCCTGGTGGGTGCAGCGATTAGAAAAATTTTAAAAGTCAAGAATCACAAAAATTAAAGATAAAAATATGGAGTATAAAAAATTTAGAATGAATAGTTTGCATTTTAAACACCGGTTAATGCGAAACAATACTATTAAGGGGGATTATAAGAATCATAGAGTATTCTCCTGGGTCTCTCAGTTTTGTCATTTAAGTGGTAATTTTGAATGTCTATTAAATTTAGATTATTGGTATTGGGGATATTATTAAAAAATTTAATTGCAAGAGTTTGAATAAAGTTTTTAAAAGGTTTAATATCAAGGGCTTTATAGATGTAGGAGTTACTGGTGTATCTACCAGCTCTAGTTATATTTCTAAAAAATGAATTTTGTGAGACTTCAAGAATTTTAATATTAGTATTTGCTGCGTAACCCCACACAGGGCAAGCATAACTTAAAATGGGACACAAAACAGCAGTGTAGAAAAGTACCTTGTTGTTGAGAATAATATCAGAATTCCGGTTAATTAGTGGGTAAACTAATCTAAGCGCGATCCGGAATTTATTTCTTGCATGTGGAATGTTGTGTTTCCAAGTGAGTGCTTTATCTAAAACGATACCTAAGTATTTTGTACTCTGAGACCAGTGTAGTGATGTGGAGTATAGCGTGGGAGGTGTGCAAGGCTTTCTTCTCCTGGTAAAAAACACAGCAACCGTTTTTTCGACATTGATTTTTATCTTCCATGTATTAAAGAAATTTTCCAGGAGAGAAAGGTGTTTACTTAGAGCGAGTGTGATTGTGTTGTGATTTTTGTAACAGGCCGTTATACATGTGTCGTCAGCATAGAGGTTTATCATTGTTTATGGATGTGTAAGCATGTCGTTTATGTATAGATTAAATAAAATTGGGCCAAGGAGGGACCCCTGTGCAAAGCCAATATTTATGTTGCGCGTGTCAGAGAGTGTGTTGTTGACTCTGACCTGATAATACCTGTTTACAAGGTAAGAATTTATTATATGAATTAATGAAGGAGGAAAGTTATAATTAATTTATAAATGAGACCAGCTACCCAGATCCGGTCAAAAGCCTTCTGGATATCAAGAAAGACAGTTCCAGTGGATCTGCCTCTCTGAAATCCAGCGGTAATTTTTTCCGTGAGTCTGAGCAGGGGATGACAAGTAGAGAGATGTTTAGTGAAGCC
The DNA here is from genome assembly GCA_019973955.1 of Trichonephila inaurata madagascariensis. Taxonomy (NCBI): domain Eukaryota; kingdom Metazoa; phylum Arthropoda; class Arachnida; order Araneae; family Nephilidae; genus Trichonephila; species Trichonephila inaurata. The sequence continues at coordinate 7,119 of BMAV01018640.1, read as the reverse complement.
ATATTGGTTTGGGTTTATTATGTTAGTATCAGAAATATACGAGTTAATTCTATTGAGAATGATATGCTCTGTAATTTTACCTAGGGTTGGGAGTAAAGAAATTGGCCTATAACTTTGAGGGTGATGAATGTTTTTAGCGGGCTTTTTAATGGGAAAAATAATGGCAGTTTTCCAGTTGCCATTTTTCCAATAAACTTTGAAACTTTTATGTTTAAACTTCTAGTCTAAAAAAAAAGTGGTGTGAAATTAAATTATATTGATGCGCAATACTTTTTTTACTCCAGTGTACCTTTGAATTATATTTGAAAAGCTAGACAAAATTATAATTCTATAATACTAATAAAATTTTCCTTGTATACTGTACAGCAAGTGTTAAAATATTTCTTAATTCTTTTTGCTTTTGTTTTAATGTGATAAATATTTTTATAAATGACTTTACAGTTATGCATGCCAAGTGTCCCAATATTTTTTTGAGTGACTGTATGTAAGCAGAGAAATTTGTAGGTTACATTTTTCTGAAACTTATTACCAACTGCTAACTTTCAACTATTCTAGCTATCTCTGAGTTGTATGCAACAACTTATCTTTTCTTCCCCCAGAAAGTAAAGCTGGATGCATACTAGCATGGGAAGCGTTCGAAAAATAGGCCTAATACATGGCTGTTTATCGAGAATCAATTCTTATTAGTTACCGTTTTAAATTGGGTTCATAAAGAGCGCACAATGTTTAAAAGAATAAAGCAAAAGAGAGAGAGAGACCTTTGAAATGTATCCGCTATACTCAACAACAGATCGCAGTTTCATACGTTTTGTATGATTCCATGTTTAACCTTCAAAAGACGGGTAATTTTGCAAAGAAATTGAATTTTCGTTTTATTTTTCTGACATTCATGCTTGGAGGAAACCAAATATTCATTCCTACATGATTTAATCGCAACTCCCTCCCCCCCTCTTTTTCATTTAATAAAACATAAAAAAAAGTGTATTAGTAGTACCTTTCGTTCCGCCCCGGTACTATCGAATCTGTTGCTGTAAAATAATGCGAATGACCAAAATGGAATGACCATTGAAAAAAATTAGTCTCAATAAGATTACATTTTCTCTTCTGGCTAACTAAAAGTGCATTTATTTCGTCACATTAGCGACAAGCCGTCGATTCAACTAGAATCCAATTCCTAAGTGTTTTACTCTAAAACTTAAAGTAGTTCCTACCTATGGCAATGATTGTACCCTGAAAATATTTTGATTGCCGCTTCTAAGCTTCCCGTACAAGAGATTTAAAAAGGACACTTACTTGTGGAGTCCAGAAAGTTTGCATGAGCTATTTCTGCTTCGTAAGCTGAGTCAGGGATGAGCTTTTTTTCGTTAGATTTTTCCTAAAGTATTGAATGAAAATACTTGAGTCACAAGTGTTGAGATCAGGCAGCACGAAATCCCCATTGAACATCGGGTCGCAAACCACGTTGAGTCGGTGAAAAGGGCGTCGGGAGTCCAGACGAAAGCAAATATTTGGAGCGCCGTGGTAGAGTTAAAGAAATTATGCAAATTCCTTACTTCTCCATGAGTTGCTGTAAAACCACTGCGCACCAGAACGTGTGGTTCATGCATGATGGTGTACTAGCACATTTTCCAATTGCGGTGCGAAACCACCTCTGCTGCATATGCCAGGCAGGTGGATTGGACGCGTTAGACCTGCTGTTTAGCCTCCCCTGACCCTTGGGTTTCTTCTTCTGAGGTCACCTGAAATTACTTGTGGCTACAGGAGAGGATCTCACGCCACAGACCTTCGCTGCTTCAGCTGTCATCTTCAGAACACCGGAACGAGTCCGATAACTTTCGTTCGTTGGCTGTGCTATGCCGAGCAATCCCTTGTCGTTGCATTTCTGACCTCAAACTAGGATACATTGGATTGGATTGTAAAATTACTTTACGCCTAATGATTGTATTTCTTACCTGTTATTGCACCTTTTCATTCCACTCAACATCACACCCTTTTTTCTGCGAATTACTCCCTCTAAAAGTGGTTTGTGCCCTAATGTTCAATGGGAATTTTTGTTCCCATGCTGCCTAGAATTGTACCTCTGAATTTGTCAGTCGAATTCGGTAACATCCTGTATACTATAACTATAGAAAAAAATGTAATAGTGGTGATACTTAAAATTATGAATTACATATCTGCTTCATAAAATTCGTATCTGGTTCATAACCATACAAATTGTTTTCATAGAAAAATTAACAAAAAGCGATACAAAGATAAAATAACAAGTAATATAAAAAAATTTTTTAAGTCAATTCCTACTTTGAATGGATGAATAGAGAGTATTATATATATATTGTTACGAATTTTGTGTAAATAGTGTAAATAATTTGTATATTTGAGTGTTTAATGCATTTATATTACTCTATGTTATGTTTATTTCATGTTAAAATTGTACCATTCACAAGCAATGCTGCCCCTTACGTTGTAATGGCGATTCAATGACAACTTGGCGAAATATTGGCGGTAGAGCCAAGTTGGCATCATTTTTGGGGACCAAGTTGGCAGCCAATTTGGCGACTTTGGCGACCATTTTCGCGTCTTTGGCGACCATGTTGGCGAGTTCGGAACCCTCTGGAATCTTCTAGAAAGTAGTAGATCTCTCCACTAGTGTCACGTTCAATGACACGAGCTGTTATATTTCTGGAAGTTTCTGTCGCGCCTTTAAAAAGATGCTCGCCTAAACGGCGCTGGGTCTGGATTAAACCAGCGAGTAGTGAGGATTGTTTTGACTAGCGATTAGCTCGGCTGTGCTTGTGAATAATCTTTACTTACGTGTATTTTTAAACACTGGTTATTGTGTTTGATTGCTGTTGAAGGTGTGAAGGCCTTCGGATATTTACTCTGTGAATATTGCTGCTGAATCCTGTATTTAAAGGATTAGAATTTTGATAATAAATTTGCATCGCTCTTAAAGAGCTGTTTATTTTCTTTGCGATTGTTTTGCATAAAATCCACGAACCCTCGGATCTACGTAACAATATATATATATATATACAGGAAGAGAGAGTGAACCAATAGTAGGAATTGTAAAAAGAGCATGATTTGTCTGTGCATTGTTGTAACAATGCACACGCGGTTTGGCTGAAAAACAGGTTTTCGATGCCAGCTTTTGTCATTGTTTTGACAGTTACATTGCTACAACAATGGACATTCATTAATTAACCGGTAATTAATGAATTAATATTTAAAAAAAACTGTTTTAACATCAAGTGGTTATCCATTACAAGTTTAAAAAAAATGTATTTGAACTTAATTGGATGAATAGAAAGTACTCTATTAACGGTTGAAAATTTGAGAAAGATATATATATTTACATTGGAAAAATTATATATTAAATCTGAATACATTTAGGAAAAAATGAATACACGGTTTCAAACGTATCTGATTCAGTACTTTAGATTAGCACCTTCTTATCAAGATTGTCCCCCCCCCCTCTTTTTTTTATACATTTCGAGCAGAGAAAATAGTTCGAAAGTAATTTGATCTCACAATAATTAGTGTAATTATTAAAAAAACACTTAAATGTATGTAATATATATATATATATATACGAGGTAGGATTTAAAAGTTATCGGACTGAGTCTAGAACTTAAAAAATATTTCCCATTAAATTGCTGAAACACATCCTTACTTCGAAATAAGACCCTTGAGTAACAATACACTTTCACCAACGCTTGTAAAGGTCATTGAAACATTTCTGGAATCCATTTTCGGCGATGTCCTTTAATTCAGCCTGCGATACACTTTTAATTTCCTCTAAAGACGACCCTGAAAGTAACGACGTGCCGGTTCTGGAAATATTCTGAAGTCTCAGGGGCGAAATCAGGGAAGTAAGGAAAATATGACAAAATGGTTGTTTTCATTTTCACCTCGTCCTGTTCTCACGTACCGCCGCAGAAACCTTTTCAAAGTTTTCAGCAGTTCGGGCAGTCTGCGGATGTCTAGAGGGTTCATCGTCTTTGACACTTTCCCTGCCTTCCCTGAAACGTCGATGCCACTCAAAAGTTTGCGTTCGCGATTATGTATCTTTGCTGTACATATGCTTCAACATTTCGAAATTCTCCATAGCACTCTACAATATATACTTTCTACAAAATTTGATATTGAATCTCTGATCTAAAAAAGTCATATGTTTCAATCGCTGGTTACTAAATGCTCTCGCAAACAAAATACGACGCCGTGGGGAATTTAGGACAAACCACTTTTAGAAAAGGGGAAGAACGCAGAAACGTTATCGTAGTCACTCTACTGCACGTCATAGGCTCAGTCCGGGATCCTACCTCATATATTTCTTGTTACCTGAAACTAGTGTACGTATGTGACCGTAACGTACTTCAAGAATAGGCAAATCTGCATGTTTGAGTCCCTTTGATGTTGAACTGAAAAATAAAAGCAAGACCAAATTAAAAACAAATGACTTACATTTCAAAGTTTTTATTCGACATTTTTCAGAATTATTTTATTGGTTCATTAGTTTCATAGTTATATTTTGGCTTTGACATGACAAAAGGCTCAATATTTGTTAGTCACTTGGTCACGGTAGCCTAGTGGTTAAGGTATCGGATCGTGGCTGGCATGTCATGAGTTCGAGCCCAGTACCACTAAAGACCCGCCGTGTAGGGGAACGATGCACGTTAAATCTGTCGAGAGCTCAAACGTCCTCCCATTGGTGTGGTGTGGTACTTAGGAGCGAGTGTGCCAGCTCAAGTTGTTACGGGGCTTTATCGGTACTTCTAATAATCCTCTTGGGATATCTTTGGTGCCAGAATGGCAATTCTTTCCAACCACCCAAGAAGTGAGCCTGGTTATGCAGATTAGAAATTGTATATATTGGAACGTTAGTATTCGCGTTGAGCGCTAAGTGGAGCAGTAAAGCTAAGTGAAGTGATGTGAAGTTCTAGGAGAAGAGTCTAAGTGTATTCTATGAGTTGGTCTAATAGTGCCAGTCAAGTTGATTTCTAAAGCGGGTCCGAGACCAGAAGAGTATCTCCTTAGCCGGATCAAGTTGGATCGAAGAAGATATTAAAGATATAAGGATCATGGCTGTTCGCCGAGGAAATAGCGGTAAGATAGTTTGATTAAGCGTTAAGACTAGAGCGGATTCTAATAAGTTAAGAAATCAGCTATAAATATAGATACAGTGGTTTATTGCGCTAATCATAATAAACTAATTTTATTATGGCAGAGTTTAGCGGTCCATCTTTCATTCCCTCAAACAAGGTCGTGTGGATGGTGACGAGATGATACCCCCAGCGCGCGGGGTATATCGCAAGGTGTCGTCCTCATTGTCCATGGTTCAAAATATCGGGGTCCGTCGCCAAAAGCCCTTGTGTAGCTGATCAGTGCGATGTTAATATTTACTCATTTGTCAGTCACTAGTACCTGTTACTCAACTTCCACATAAACAATTTGAAATATGTTGACATTAATACTCGCTGGAATTTTTTTAAAAAAAAAATTATATTCTGTTTTTTAGTGTATTTTGAAAATCCCGAATCTTTTTTTCTCGTTACCCAATAGGTGTACTTTCTGAAAACCTGGCAACTAGATGGCAGGAAATACGTGATTGCATCTGTCATGGGACAGTCGAATAATCAGACCCATGTGTTGAGGGCGTTAGGTTTTTTTAAGTGTATTAATCCAAAGGAACGAATAATAATAGCGGCTGTTGCGAAATGCGAAACTCCCATCTGTATTTCCGTTTTGCGCAAGCCCGCACGGAATGAAATGAAGTGAAATGATGTCATGTTTTTTTTTCTCTCTGTTAACTGTTTTGCTGTTCCCGCGTTATGTGTTCTTTCGTTTTGTCGCGTAGTCATTATGTAACTAACGTATATATGTTTAATATTAAAAATAGATGAGTGTATGTCAAGATTAGGACTCTTCATTTGATTCATTGTGATTTATTATGCCTCCCCCGAACGAAAAAAGAAGATAAAAAGACCCCGGATTTTTTAAAGAAGGTAAGCCCAATTTACTTACCTCAAATGAATACCTATATTTAGGTATAATAATATTGCTTAGGGACACAATATTATTTGGCATCCCTGCCGGGATCTGAATTGTTTTGAAACAGAGTTAGAATTTAGTAGCTTATTAGTTTAATAATGGATCAATTATATATATATAAAAAAGTTGAGAACGCCGCTTAGAAGCGCTTTCACACGCGTCGCTAACTTGCTTGAGAACAACTTGAACGAAGATAAAAATATTGATGAAATTGAAATTTTATTTGCGCAGTTGGAGGGAAAATGGAACGAACTTAGTGTAAAGGAAAAGGAATTTTAAAATATTCTTTTGAATGATGAGAAGTGTTCTCAAGAAAATTTCGTTAAAGAATACGAAAGCTTTCGTTTGTACGAAGAGAGATTTATTAAATTGAAAACTAAAGTTCAAAAAATTTTGAAGAATGTCGAAATGGAAAATAATTCTCAACTAGTCAAAAGTCCGTTAAAACGGAAATTTAAGCTACCTAAAATAGAATTTAAATTGTTTGGGGGGAGATATTAAAGAATGGTTGGCCTTTTGGGCTCAGTTTGGAAAAATACACAATGACGAAGAAATCGCGAACGAAGATAAATATCACTATTTATTGCAGGCGACATTAAAAGGTTCAAGGGCGCGAGAAATTGTTGAATCCTATCCTGCCACTGGTGATAGTTATGAAAACGTCATAGAATGTTTAAAGGCACGTTTCGGCCGGACTGATATGTTAATCGAAGTTTATATTAGAGAAGTTCTTTCACTAATGATGAATAATGCAATGAGTAAAGGCTCTAAAATACCGCTTTTTAAGTTGTATGACAAAATAGAAACTTATTTGAGATCTTTAAATATGTTAGGCGTTTCTAGTGCAAATTATTCTTCTATTTTATATTCTTTAATTGAATCTTGCCTACCAGTCGATATATTAAGAGTCTGTGGGAAAGAAATTATAACTCAATGTGCTTGACATCTTATCCGAATGAAGAAAATAATAAATTAGACGCCCTTATGAAATTTTTGAGGCAGGAAATAGAAAGTGTGAAGAAAAAGTGCGGTTAGCTCGAAGCGGGTTTAACCTTGAACTAGATAATATAA
>BMAV01018638.1:84216-100056 GCA_019973955.1 Trichonephila inaurata madagascariensis | reverse complement strand
TTTTCCCAGGTTTAAATTTAACAATATTCTCTTTTTCTCGAATTATCTATAAGAATATTTATTAAAATTCAATAAGGAAACAGGTTTTCAATTCCATACCAATTTAAAGAAGTGTAATTTTGAAATTAATTTGATGAATATAATATAGTCGGCCCTCTATTTTGCGAACCTCTATCTTGCGAATTTCTCTATTTCGCGAACTTTTCCTAGAACCAAGAACATTTTATGATTTTTCTTCGTCAAATAACCTCCAAATAGCTAAGTGCATTTTCCATTTATCGAACTTTCTCTCTTGGGATTCGATTTTTTTCTCTGTTTTTGAAATATTTCTGGACCTACATGGGATGTAATGAGCAAGTAAAATCATTTGAAACCATTAGACTTGAATTGTGTGAAAAAAATACGCCTGATGAGGGTTTTTCGTGCACTGCAAAGATGCGTGGAATGAGGAAAACATTTTTTAAAAAACTAAAAAACTCAAAACAAATTAATAGACTTAACCAGTTGTTAAATTGAAGGACACGCATTCTTAAAATTACTGGTCATAAAATATGCATGTTTAAAATTACTTGTAGGCTTAAAATTGGAAAATGTTATTAAAATTTTCGTTAATCATAATACAAAAGTAATTTTTTAAAGTTGGAAATATATACTGAGTATTTCTTGACAAAGTTGTTTTTTCCCCTGTTTTCCTAGCCGAATTCTTCTTGATAGGTAATATATGTAAAATAAATAGATATTAACTTACAAAAAAAGGTGTGTGAACAATTTTTTATAATAATGTATAGTTATGTGAATTTAAAATTTGTTTTAAGTGGTTTTTAAGCTATATTGAAAGATAAATCATTTCACGAAATTTTCAAAGTAACGAACTTTTTTTCAGGTTTAGTGACGACTGTAATTTAGTGAAATTTTTGTCATATTTTCAGGCGTATCGGAAATAATAACATTAATTAGTAAAACAAGAAATAAATGTGTTTGAAAACAGAATTATACAAACTATTTGTGAAAAAATTGCTCTAGGTTGTTTTCTTAGAAAAGTAACATTTTCTTGTGAAAGACTCAAATTGAAAATAATTATTTCCTGATGAGTATTCTTACACAGCAATTTCAAATACAATTTGTATCCAAGATATGAGCAGAAAGAAATTTATTACATATCTATCAAACAAAAAAATTGAATTAAATACGCTAATACAAATAAAAAAGATATCTGTACAAAAATAAAAATGGAGGTCTATCAAATCCTTCCACCAAAAATTAAAACTCTTTTTTAAATTCCATCTTTATTCTTAACCCTATGGGCAATGTTTATGATACTCAAGAAAATGTAAACGTACTTGTTCATTCACTTGTGGATATCCCAAAATATTTGCACGGATTTAAAAAAAAAAGATTGCGCATCCATTTCCGCGGCAATTGTAAAAGACAGCACTTACAAAGCTTTCTTTTTCCCCATTCAACCAACACTGCATCCCGTTGATTATGGTTTTGAATAGTTTGTTTATTTTACTGCAACTGCGCATGCGTTCTGAAACCGACTATATCTGTCAATCACTTCTTAACCACCCCCCATAGTAACGACGGTTTATCTTTTTACAAATTTTATGACGTCATCCGAGTTGCAAACAACGCCATCTGTTGGATAAAGGTAGTTTTTGAAAATACGGGCGTCGGCCTTAAAGAAAAGAATCGTATTTCGGAAGACGTATATGTACGTCCGGGATACTCAACGCACCGGTTGAGCGAGACGGATATATACTCTAGCGGCAGTTAAGGGGTTAAAATCCAATGAAAAACCAGCGAAGCGGGCGGGTAATGGCTAGTATATCAGTGTTTCTCAAACTGGGGGGCGTGATAACCTTAAAAGGGGGGGGGGCGAGCATGGTCGAAAATAAAAGATTTAAAAAAATTACTAATTTACCGAAAGGAAGCAAAACAAATTACATTCTGACATAATAAAAATAACATACGCATTTACAATGATATAATATATTTATAAATGCATCTGTACTGCACAATGTATTTGATAATTAATTTATCAATACTAAGTTAAGAGAACAAGATTAATAATTATTAATGACAACTTTGGGCATGTCATATACAAAATTATGTACAAAATTTAATACTTATCTCGATAATTTGAACGGTTAATAATTAAAATCGTATTATAGCTTTACGTGTCAAATACATTATGATTGCATCAATATATTGTTATTGTATGGAGGGGCGCGATCAAAATTATGAGTGCAAATTGGATCGCAAGTATTGAAAGTTTGAGAACCACTGTAGTCAGTGGCGCACACAAGGGGGGGTGTCCTAGGGGTTCGGACCCCTCCCAAAGCCCTTGATTTTTTTTCCGATTGATTATAATTCTAAGTAGATAGTACGTAAAATGTAATTAAATATTTGTTATTAATGATTAATTTTATTAATTAATGCTAATCATTTATTCAAGTATTAGTTTTTACTGTTTTTGTTCCGAAAATCGACAAAATCAAAAGGATCATGATATTAGAATGGTGGACTTTCAACCCTGGACACCCCCCCTTGAAAAATTCCTGTGTGCGCTACTGACTGTAGTATATACATAAATTCTAAGAATAAATTTTAAAAAATGAGCAAAAGTATATCGTTTGTGGGGAGCATAATAACCCAGTATCAAACTTCGAGATGTACAAGAATTAATTTTACTAACTTTATTAACTAAACATAAATTTCCCTTTTCAGAGATGTAGGTTCTTTGGGGTCCCAGAGAAACATTCTAATCCTTTGATGGAGAGGGAAGATATACCCTACGTAACAACAATGTGAAACTACTGAACTGAAAGAAATTTCAAATATCCTTATACCCTTTCCACTACCTGCATACATTAAACTGGTCTTTATAATAATTGAATAATGGTCAGTACCATTACACGTAACGGGGGCCAGGTCCCATCTACGACCCGAATACACGTTCATTATTATTAACGCTATATAACTCATAACATATACAAGTTTAACAACAGACCGAAGCCCATAATGCACATCAGTAACCCCACTATCGTTTGGTCAACCCCTGCTGTTAGGAGTGTCCATCGTCCCGCATCCGATAACAACAACTGCACCCCCTGCAGTGGCCATAACCCATAACCATTCCATTATATGCTGCAGTCCCCCGCCTGATACAGATATATATAAGATGGCGTATGTATTTCAGTGCGCGTAGACAATGGGTAGAGTTCTTCTGATATAATTGGCAAAGTGTTGTGTATTAGATGGTCCCGCAGATTGAATGGGGGGCCTGTGCCCTCATTAAGAAAAGGGATGGCGATGTCCGGTTTGGGGGGCTTGGGAAAAGTATGGATTGGGTGGGAGTGAGGGGCAGTAGTGTAAGGGAAGATTGGAGTGCGTAGGTCTCGTTTTAGAGAAGTACCACTGAACCATCTACAAGCCAGTTAAGATATCAGACTACGTTCAAACCGTAATTTTGCAAGAGCGTATAAATGGATAATATTTATGATATTTAGTGTCACTTAGAGTAGAAAATGTATATAAAATTGTTTTAAGAATATTTACAAAAAAAACTATTTAATAAATATTTTGACAAAAAAAAAAAAATAGAATGACCCATTTTAAAAATATTCTCCTTTTGTGAAAATGCTTCTGTTATAATAATATTTTGTCGTTAAACTCAGCCCTTTCCGAGGTCAATTAAATTTTTTGAAATATATAACTTAGAAATGGGTTTATCCTGTTTTACGACAACAGGGGGGCGAAATTTTAATAAAAAAAAACGCCGAAAATTTTTTCAAGTGGTTGAATTTGAAAATAAGGGTTTTTTTTAAAATCGCATCACCTCTGTAGGGGGTCGAGCTTATACAGGAAAAATATTAATAAAGTAGAAGCTTTTTTCAAAAAAGGGAGAACTTTTTTGAAAAAGGTTATTCTAATTTAAATTTTTTGCAAATATTTTTTTAAAAAAAAAATTTTTTGTCAAAATGTCCTTAAAACAATTTATCATGATTCTAATCAAAAGTGACCTAAATATCTGAAAATTATCCCTTTTTGCCAAAAAACCCGGGTTTTGAACTATCACTTAAAGGAAAATATTGAATAAAAATATTTGAAATTTTAACTACCTTGTTTTTTACATAAATACATGGATATAAAATACAACGAAAGTTTTGAAATTCACTAATTGATATAAATTTGAAGTACAACAAACACATGAATAATGTTCTATACCTAACATTTCATCAATGTATGCTTTACTGATCTAAAAAAAAAATTGATCCGGTACATTCTTAACATGTATATAAAAAACGTGCCGTGAAGTATACTCCAATTTTTATACTAAGGTTTTTTTGACGTTTCTTATTATAGATTTCATTCAATAGTTCATCAGTACGTTTTATAATACTCTTTAAAATTGATAGATTGTATATTTAGCAACAATATAACGAGTTAAAATCATTTCATGAATTAATTTAAATTCTAATATCTGTAGAAATATTTTGAAGATCATGCGCTTATTTTCTAGGGTGAACAATAATTATTGATGACTGGCTATGTTTGGAACCTTGATTTTGGAAAAACTTATAAATGAATGTTTTTTATATATAGTGCTAATTGAATTAGAATAAACACATAAAATTGTTTTCAGAATATTGTTCAATATATAAAATAATATATTATATTATATATATATAAATATATAATATATATATATATATATATATATATATATATATATATTATATATTTTAAAAAAAATTTTTGGAAAAAAATAAAAAAAAGGAATATTTTAAAACATTCCCCTTTTATGAAAATGCTCTATAATAATAATATATTCTTATATATAGAAAGGGGCCGTTGGTGAAGTGGGAAATTTTTAAAATTAATTATTTTCTGAGTTATTACCCGTCGAAATAATAAACTGTTTCTGTTAAAACTTACTCTGATGATTAAAAATATGAAAAATTCACTTGGGGGTTTATATTTTCAAAAATTTTAGTTCAACCTCGGGTATAAAGTATTATAGTTAGAACCCAGGGGGCCCTTTAAATAAAATTAAATAGATTTAAATTTTCTTTCGGGTAGGAAAATTTTTTGAACGGAATTTTTATTAAAAAGGGTTTTTTAAAAAACTTTTAAAAAGGCGGGGGAAAAATTTTTTTAAGTGGGGAAATTTTTTTAAAATATATTTATAAAGGATAAAATAGAGGTGGCTAATGCATTGTGGAATAGTATCTCTTTTGAAGCTAACTAAATACCTTTCATACCAGTCGCGATATTGAAAAAAAGTATCATTCAAAGGTTAAAAATTGGAATTGTTATTTTTAATATACTCATATTTTCTCAGTTTTCAATTTTTTTATATCAAATTCCAAGCGAAAACATGCTTTATCAAAGTTCTATTTAATTTTTTAAAACATTTCCTTGAAATTATGGAAGAAAAAAAAATTTAAAATATTTAACTTACAACATTCAAGCAATTGAATTCCAAATGTCATAATTAAAAATGGGGGAAAAAAAAATTCAAGTCTTCGAGTAATTTAAGCTCAATCATTTTTTAACCCTTTCCCCTTTTAAAAAATAATCAAAAATTAAAAAATTCACAACCCAAAATTTTCTATACGTATTAAATGCTCTAAATGTAAATTAACAGATGAAAAAACTATTAAAATAATGGTTATTAAATTTCCTTCACACTTTGATGAAAAGGGGTTTTCCTTCGACACACACATGGCGTCACAAATTAAAATCCTCAATGTAACAAGAGGAAGAATGGAGCGTCTATAAAAATTGCTGTCGCTAAAATATTTTTAAATCCAGTTTGACGATTAATTTAGGAGAAATTGTTGATTGACTTTTTTAAAATGAATTGAAATGTTTCTTATAGCGAATGTTTGTTGTAATATTTTTTTCGCTTTTTTTTCAGTAATTTCACACTGAATTCTTATTCATAAAATATATCAATATTTTTCAGCCCTGGTGAGGTATCCTCTGAAGATCCTGCCTGGCGTCTCCACAAATTTTTAGAACTACTGATTTTGGGAAACTTTTCCTCTCGGGAAATACTTTGATGGACCTCATTCTTTTGAACCATGGCTGAGCGACGAGAGAGTGGGTGGATTTGAGGAACCCCCCAACAAACATCCTCATCACGCGAGCGTGAAGAATTTGAGCCTCTATAAATTTAGCGTACTGCAGCTCTTTACGCGTTGGAGATAAAAAGAAAAATAAATGAGAAAAGAGAAAACAGTAAATTTACGAATAATTGCCGAGGGCGCCAGGGGGGTCCGGCCCTCCCCGGTTTTGATTTTTCAATTGTTATTCTATGATATAGTACAAAATTTAATCGATTTGTTATTAATAATTAATTTTTTACTGTTTTTTGTACCCGAAAAACGACAAAATCAAAAGAATAAGTTGGGTAGCGTATTGGCGAACGTTGGGTGACATTTATATATCAGTGGCGCACACAAGGAGGGTCCTGGAGGTCCGGACCCTCCCCAAAGCCCTTGATTTTTTCCGATTGATTATAATTCTAAGTATATAGTACGTAAAATATAACTAAGTATTTGTTATTAATGATTAATTTTATTAATTAATGCTTATTCAATAATTAGTTTTTTACTTTGTTTTGTTCCCGAAAATCGACAAAATCAAAAGAAGCATGATAAAAGAATGGTGAATTTTTCGACCAGACCCCCCCCCCTTGGAAAAATCCCTATGTGCGCTACTGATATATATATATATACATATTATTTTTCAAATACGCTGCGGTAAAAAAAAAATTACATCAGGATATTACAGGAAAGAGCATTACAAATTGATTAAATATTTGTATTCTATCATAAAATAATTAAAAAGTTAGTAAAAAAAAATTTAACTGTTGCACCACAACTCACGCACACAAACGCATTTTTTTGATAATTAATTTTCCACGAAAGCTGCTTATTATTATTTTTTTTCTTACATGGTAATACGTACATAAAAAAATAACTTATTTTGAAAAATCAAACTTTTCATAATTTATTTTGGAGAAAAGGGAAAAAAAGATGCTTTTCAAAAACATTATTTTGAATTACAGAAATACGACACATCCCATTTAAAAAAAAGGATTATAAATTTTAATCTTTTAAATTATATTCTAAAATCAAAGTATAATGGCGGAAATAAATCAGTAATATTAAAGCTTCTTATCTAAGATAGCTTTCATAAATCTCTTAAAATACAAGCAAATTACCTTTTTTAAAAAATTAAATTTTGTAATGTGCAGCAACATTCAATTTTTCCCACTGGATAAATTTCATAAAATTAAATGTATAGCATTTTAACGACAGATATGCGCTACTATACATATTTTTTGTGCTTAGTCATCCAATAAACTGTGTAGAACAGCAGTTTTTGCCAGTCCCCATGTACTAGAAGCCGTTCATAACCGGTTATGGCCTAGTACCGCTTTCACACCCCATAGAGTCCAACTGGACATTAGACGACACTTCCGCATATAATAGTGTCCTTTCCGGTGCCAGTCAAGGGTCGTATTTTGGCGCCCTATCTCTCTTCGCCAAAACACGCCAATGGCTTTAATCATTCCAATATCCACTGACACAACACTTCCATAAATTGATACGTTTATAACTTTCATAAATGTCTTGATAAAGGAGATTTTATTATTATTTTTTTTATTAAATCGTGATTAAACACACGTATTGCATGTAAAATAAAAGCAGAGCTTCCAGCAGGGGAAGTATTAAAAAAATTGAAAGTAAAATTAAATTTATTTTGTAATTTTTTCGAGCGTAAATCAATTTTATTTTTTCTTATTTATTTCATTATAAAGTTTAAGGTATCCGACTACGTTCGGAACCGTGATTTTGCAAAAGCGCGTAAATGGATAATATTTATGATATTTAGTGTCACTTAGAGTAGAAAATGTATATAAATGTTTTTAAAAATAGCATTACAATAAAAATTATTTAAGTACACTATTTTGACAAAAATGAACACAGAAGACCCCTTTTCAAAATGTTCTCCTTTGTAAAAATGCTTCTATTATAATAATATTTTGCCTGTCTATAGCTCAGACCTCTGTACAGAGGCTCAATAAATTTTGAAATATATACCTTAGAAGTGGGTTTATCCCTGTTTTACGACAACAGAAGCAATTTTAAGAAAATACGCCGATAATTACAAATGGTTGTAACTCTGAAATTAATTTGAATTTTTCAAAGATCATAGTTGAACCTCTGGCAGGGTCTGAGCTTTTACGGGGAAAAAAATTAATACAATAGGGAAACATTTTTCAAAAGGAAACATTGGAAAAAAGGTTATTCTAAGTTAATTGTTACCAAAATATTGTATTTTTAAAAAATTTTTTTTTGTCATAATGTCCTTAAAACAATTTTATACATGTATTTCGGTGGGCACTAAATTTATAAAATTATCCATTTATGCCTTTTATATGTTCCGAACGAGTCAAACCTTTTCGTTGAATATTTAGGCAGTGGTATTTTAGACTGTGTTCCACGGAACCTGGGGTTCCACAAGGCATAGCCAGGGGTTCCACGAGTCACAATAAAAGAGATTTATAAATAAGTATGAAAAACTTTATTTCTATGAAGTTTGTATAATTACAAGTTTCTAAAACTCATCCTATTCATTAAAACTGAACATTTTATTTATATATAATAAACTTTATTTTTCAACATTTTTAAACTTTCTTTATAACATAATAAAAAAAAATATTAAAATGTTTTATCTTTATATATACGCTTACTACTAGGTTGTGAGTATTCTATTGTTTACTATCTCGGGTTCCACGAGATAATTTTATACTTGTTATTTAATACAGTGTCTTGCGTAACTAAATAATTTTTTAATAGAAAATGCACCAATTTTTGCAGTTGCGGAAAAAAGACACCAATAATGAAGGAGAGGAAATAACTTATCAACAAATTCGATGTTAAAATCTTAAATTTAAGCAAGAACAGCTCCTAAATTTTATGTTGAAAATTCATGAAAAATACACGGTATTTCTCACTCAGCTATAAACATTTTAATACCATTCAGAACATTTTGTTTAAGTGGAAATATATTTCTCAACGTAAGTGTTTACAAAAACAAAGTATAAAAACATATCAAAAACGCAGAATATGAAATGCGACTGCAGATAATTTCCATAACTAAACATAGGCTTCGACAATTTGTGTAGAGAAAAAAAAAGTAAGCATATATCCCAGTTACTAAATATAATACACGAGATAGGTGACACTTGGATCACAAATTAATATTATTAATGATTAAATTATATTAAAAAATACATTAGAATTTAATAATAAATGCAATACTTCTTTTAATTGCCTTTATATAAAGTACCTATAACACGTTGATCTACTTTAAATGTTATTTTGTGAGATATATTTTTCTACGTATGTGTATGGAATGGGGTTCCACGAAAACATTTTCTGATTCTAAGGGTTCCACAAAAACACCTTCGAGTTCTAGGGGTTCCAAAAAGTTTGAAGATTACTGTTTTAAGGTATCTGATGGGGTTTGCAGTCCCAGGATCTCGAAATCCCGGGATAAAAATAACTAATCCCTGGATTTAATTTTTGTTTAAATTATATTTGTAAATTTTTTTCTCATCAAAATTTTCTAAGAATTTAATTCTTTAAAAATTTATATATATATATATATATTTTTTATAAAATATGTATGTAGAATCTTTTTGTGGAATTATTTTTTTCGTATTGATAAGTATACTGAGAAGAAAAATAATTAACAGAACAATTTTAAACCCTGAGTACTATACTACTAGACACATCTTAATTTTTTTTGCTTTTAAAATTCAGTTTACAATGGACTAAAAATTCAAAGACAAGCGGCGCCAGGTCAGAATCCCAAGATGTACTGGCAAACATTTATTTGCCTGTGCAACGCACCGTAAATTAAAAATGGACCTGCTTGACACTTTAAATCCCAGTGTATGCAACTGAATCTCGTATTTCAAATGAGGTAACACTTGAAATTGATTCACATTCTGATTCAATAACTGAATCAATTTATACACAAAAACATTGAGTGTAGAAGAACTAGATAAAGTTATCAAAGGTATATACACCAAAACAGTCTATTGGATTTGAGACACTGTCATCAAAAATTCAAAAAGAAATGTCTTTTTTTGAAAATGCGGGGTGACTACTTCAAAAGAACATATAATAAATTAATTTTGATTTGTTTCAATAAATAATAATATTAAACCAAGTTTTTAATTATGTTTTCAGTTTTATTTTGTTATTTCAACTATGCTAATGCGTAAGTACTTTTCATGAATAGTTCATGAAATTCCGGATGCGCTAATTACTAAAAAATAAAATAATTTTCTGAATGTGTGTAACTTTTATGCTAATATAATCTGTACTGTAAATTTCTTTATCGATAGAACTACGATTTCATTGCTTGAATTTCAGTACACTAAGTGGCAACAAATAAAAATTGAAAATATCAACCAATCACATTTCAAGACCATTTTCGACATTAAGTTTAAAAAATCGTTTACTATTCTCATCTTTTTCCCCACAAACAATTTTTCTCACACACAATTTGATAAAATTTCTTCACGCGTTTTTTACTGAATATACGTATATAATGTAAAGATCATTAATAATGATTATAATTTTTTTCCTGTCAATTTGATTAGTCCAAAAGAGGGAAGGCGCACTGTGGTGAGCAATTTTAGCATCAATTAAAACTCGAATGTAGTATTAAAATCTCCGAGAGAGAGAAACAAAATAAAAATAAATCAATTACACTGCAATAAAAGTCTGCACTGCACTAAGCCAAATCGTACTGTCACCTGCATGGTGCTCAAAGCTAAGGCTAACGACAGGCGTAAAAATCTAGCCCTTAGCCGCGATGAATTACGTGAGCCTTGATCTGATGTTACTGTCGATCAGGTGGTATAAGTAACAACAGCAATAAAAGTGGTCTGATTTTATATAACTTCGTATTTGTTGTTTACATTTCAATAATATAAATTTTAATTGATCTTTCTTCGACAATTTAACAAATTCTAATTGAATGGATTGTAAAAAAAAATTCTATTTTAGCTTAGGATTGTATTTTTCAAACGTTAAAGGTGGTTTTTTACATTAAAAAAATGCTTCATATGTTTGGATGCATCTTTTTTATCATATCCTGCTTACATAAGGGTTAGAAGTAATACAAATGTGTACAATTATACATTAACCAACACAAAATACGCTTATTAATTTCATGTAGGTGACAACATAAATTTCACAATTTTTTTACTGAAAATACAGTAATAATATGAACAAAAATGCAATATACATTAAATCATGTTATATGTACTGTATTGATGTTTAGATATGATCTGGGAATATATTTCTGTTTAAAACAATATCTTACGTTCCTATTTTTTGTTCTGTTCTTTAATAGTATCATGTCCATTAAGCTATCACTGTGGTTTTAGCAAATAAAACTAGTTATGCTCAATAAAAATCGTTTTGCATAAATACACAACTGGACTTCCTTTTTTTCTTTTGCTAAAATTTTCATTGTTCTATACATTATTAATTCATTTTACTTCACATATCTTCCTAATGTATAAGATTTTTTTTTATCGATATAACTGTCAAATAGGTTCGTTTCAAAATATAATGCTTTTTTATTAAAGTTTTAAGGTATCCGACTAGGTTCGAAGATAAATTTTTCAAAAATTGATTTTCTGAATAATTTTATTGTTTGAACAACGAACATAAATAGGCTTAAAAGTCATAATTATTAAATAGCTAACATGTATCGACCTTTTTTTTTAAAAAAAATAACATTTTTAGGAAAATTTAACAAAAAAATTTTTTAAGTTAAGAAAAACGTGATAAATAAAAATAAATTACACATTATGCAATTTTAACGTCATTGATATACTTCTTGATCCCTCTAAAGTGTCACAAACCGCAGGATAAAACATATTTGAAGAAATAAATATTTTATTAGCATTTAAATTTGATGGTCATGATTTTTCTTCAAAATTACTGCATGTTCTAAGCTAAAAATGGCTGCAAGATGTGATTAAATGTAGCTGTCTTAAAACCTGCGGCTTGTTACACTCTGAAGGGCCCATAGCATATATGTTATAAATTTCATTGCATTTGATTCGATTATTTAGAAGATATCTCGTTTTTCGTGTAGAAATTATCATGAAAGTTCATTCTCCATTAAACGAATTAAAAAAAAAATTTTTTTTTATTAGTTAGATAAAGTATAAATGCTATAAAAAGTCTCTAGTTTTATGTATTAGTCCTTCTTCCTCAATAATTAATTTCTTTTTTCCCTAACGACTCAAACAACATCAAACACCTAAAAAGCACTTTTTTAACCTAGTCGGATACCTTAAGAAACACTTGTTGGAAACTTATCAAATATAACTGAAATAAGACAAAAATCTACATTCATTTCACAAATGAATCAAAACGAAAAAAAATGACGAATATCTGCATAAGATCTATCGAAAATTTGGCGACGTGGTTATAATCCATCTCGCCAAAAACATCAGAACCCATTTCAATACATTTAGTACATTTCCCACGAATATGCATAACATCGCCGACACGTGCCGAAATGAAATGCAACTAGTGTACCAAAGGAAGAAGAGGGGGTAGGAAATCAAATGGACGGGGGTCAGTTTTGTGCAAGGGACTTTTACTACCCATAAAAGGAGCCGTTTGAATATGTAGTACACAACTTGCATCCGGGGATTCGTTGTTCGAGTGTAAAGAGCTCTTAACTGCAGCTGGTTGTAACAGTCTTCGGTCATTTTATTGTTTGAACAATATGTTGGTGAAAGGAGTAGAAAAAGTTGCGTAATTTGTGTTCTTTTCAAGTGTCTAGTTTTCTGTAAATTTTGAAAACTACTCTGATTAATTGACACGTTAGAAAATGTGGGCAATAGGTTGCTAATGGGGAATCCAAATATTTATACTGAAGAAATTTATTGGATACTATTAATTATTTAAAAAGAAATAAAAAATTGTCTTTTGGGTAGAAAATAGTTAATGATACTTTCATGTAATTTCAAAGAGCTTTGAACCACACTCTGAGGAGAGTTTCAGTCAGAAAAATGCTTCAATTTCGTCTCAGTTTGTGGTAGTTGAAATAAAGTCGGTGGATTTTCTTGATGCTAAAAATCGACAGTGGCCATGTCGCATGATTATGTGGCTTGTAAAAGACCCTTGAGTGCCTGTTTGGCTTAGGTGCTTTCGGCAAAATTAAAATCCTAAGTAAGGTTTCGCATTGTCAGAGCTCAGGTGCCTCCCTCTGAGGAAGAAACTGGGCGTCACTGCGGTGATTAGTATCCGCCTACATGGTGCCGCACTAAAAATAGATACCAGCTTTCGGAGAATGTACTAGGTCTGCAATGGTAAAATACCAAACCGCAGCCATTAAATTTATTATCTTTTTTATTGAGTAGAAGTTTTGAAAGAACAGATTTTACGGAAACAAACTCACAAAGGGTGTTGCCAAAAGCGTTATTGATTTAAAAAAAAACCGTTTCTGAACTATATTCGACTTAGAGACTTCAACTGCGGCAAACATTTTGTCTGTTGTATAGATCCGTTAAGAACGAGGTTTGCGAAAATCGTCTCCTAAGGGTGGAGGGGGTGTTAGGGGCGGGCAAGTTGTAGATAAAAAGAAAATTCCCGTTTTTGAACTATTGGACATACAGACGTTAAATTTGGCTAACATGTTTCTTTTGTTGAACTGAGATCAGCTAGCTAGGAGCCGACTCGCAAGAGGACTTATGAGGGCGTGATAAACTTTAAAAAATCATGTTTTGAACAATCTACAGACCTGGAATTTGGCAAGCACATTTCTTTTGTTTAATAGTTCCGCTAAAAATTTTGAGAAGCGTAAATGATAAATATACTTCTGTTTAAGAAACTCACGCCATCTCCTTTTTAAATCAAGAGGCGAGATCTATAAGAATGTTTTTTAATGCACAGTCGAAGGCTTTATGCTAGGACTTCAATAACAATAACCTAAATAAGAATGTGCAGTCGTATCATGTATGAAATACTCGGTAAAGCGGTTGGGTAACGGCTAGTTTATGCATCGTTTATAGAATTGCTGCCTTAAAACGTAGAAATACTTCATAAATGTTAATTCTTTTTTTTTTAACTGATGAGGTTTAATATCAGTTTAATATTGCATTGCAAAAGAAGTATGAAGCATATTTTGTACAATAGCGGGATGATTGAAAAAGAAATGAATTGGATTTTGATAAAATGTGCTTGCTGTTATCTATAGGATTTGAAGTCAGAAAGCAGTGATAACGTTGGAAAATTTTCTATCTAGAAAATAAAATATGCCGTTTTTATTTCCTGCTGCCTTATAAAAGAGAAACCTTAACGTCGTTTTAAATAAGAATCATTGGTAACAGGTCACGTAATTTTTATTCACCGTTTTGTGATAAACGACACTCTCCTCTCTGCCATATCCCGCTTTACAATAACCCAGGGTTTACCAACCCAAATGACTTTGAGGACTACTTCGGAAAAGCATTTTAACCCCGCGAGTCGTATATAAAAGTACAGTCGGACTTCTATATAACGAAGTCGCTAAATCCCGGAAAAAAGTTCGTTATATAGATGTTCATCTTATAATATACTTTATATATAAACCACATAAAACCAATTTTAAATTCATAAACACTATATATTAAAAAAGTAATTATTCACACTTTTTTTTAAAATTAATATATGTTTATTTATCTTATCCATCAAGAAAGAAAAATTGCAAGGAAAACAAGAAAAAAGAATGTCGAAGAATTCACTGTGTTTTCAATGTTAGGAAAATAATTTTATAATAAAATTAATGAATTTTAAGGACATTTTATAATTTAAAGCATACAAGTAATGTTAAACACACATTATTTTATAATTAGAACATGGGACAACTCCACTGAGGGTGAAAGAGGATATCGAAGATGTTTCTAGTGAACTGGGCAATGGGGGTTAAAGGTTGCACTTCTTGGAGGAAACGTCCAGAACTCTATTTCTCTTGGCGAGTTAGGATTTAATAAAACAAGTTCAAGATTTATGGCCACCATAAAATGTGTTAAAGAGAGAATAATAACTTGAAATTTTTTCAGAAATACTTTAAAAAAAAAAGAACAAAAATTGAATCACAAAAGAAAAAAATTCGTTGTATAGAAAAGACACTTCATATAGAGAGGTTATTTTACGAAGAAAATCGTGAAATGTTCAAGGTTCCAAGAAAAATTCGCAATATAGAGGTTCGACTGTATATATCTTTATAATATATTTGGACCTATTTCAAACATTTATTGGAGTGAAAATTGAAAACTGAATGAATTATTATTTTTGTTTTCATTATCTTTTATGTATACAAACATAGAAAATGTAAGGATCAAATATGCCTAGTCCTAGCAATAGGCAGCGCGGCAAAGTTACCGGAATCAAGCATGTTGCTTGGGAGGAGGGCGGGGGGTAGCTTCAATGCAAGGCTACGTATGTATAAAAATAGAAGCAAGGTATACTAATATAGAAACAGTTATGGATATATTTGCTACAAAACACCTCTAAAAACAAAAATATTACTCACAATAATCGTATTTTGTATAGTTGTAATGTGTGAATTTCGTGGGCTATAACCAATCCCATTTCATGCGCAATAATCCTCAGTATGTAAAAAAGATGTATTTGACATATACTACAGTGGCGCACACAAGGGCCCCCCAAAGCCCTGATTTTTTTCAGATTGATTATAATTCTAAGTATATAGTACGTAAAATTTAATTAAGTA